>JAYEVG010000050.1:0-250429 GCA_036346395.1 Hsuehochloa calcarea | reverse complement strand
AAAATCGGATAAAATTTGTTTGAATTTGCTTAAAACCAATCAAAATTTGAAAACTAAATTTGAATTTGCTAAATCGGAAAAACCGTAGGGTTTTAGTTCTGGTACGGCCGAAGTAAATAGGATTCTGCGTGATAGCAAGTGGGATTTTCATCCATGCTCGTGCCCACTTTTATTGCAATATTTGCACGACTTGTACTTGCCTTTGGATTTTGTCCAGTCCTTGTAGCCGTTCGAACTTTTGCCTCGAGATCCATTGTTTGAGTTCTTCTCCTTTTGCCTGCCACGAACAAAAAGACTTCTCCTTGCGAACTTGAATTTTCAGAAGGCACCATCTGTTTCATCTTCTCCTTAGCATGTAAAGTTTCATTAACTTTATAAAGAGTATCCCTACTATATAATATGGTATCTCTAAAATTTGAAAAAAAAACTAGGTAGAGAGCACAAAAGAATAAGATCCAAATCCTCATCATCATATTTTACCTCTATCGACTCTAGGTCGGCAACGATCTCCTTAAACACCGAAAGATGATCAAGCACGGATCCTCCTTCTTTCAATTTGTGAGAGTACAACTTCTGCTTGAGATGCATCTTGCTGGTGAGATCCTTTGTCATGCAAATTTGTTCCAGCTTCAGCCATAATGTAGCAGATGTCTTCTCCTTCAAAACCTTCTGCAAAATATTATTTGATAGATGAAGGTGAATCTGAGATAAAGCCTTATGGTCTTTACGCTTCTCATCTACGATCCATGTGGTAGGTTGTTTATCAAATCCTTCCAACGTATCATCCAAATCCAGCTGTGCCAGTGCAACCCTCATCTTGACTTGCCATAATGAAAATGTTGTGTCTCGGCCCAGGAGTGGAAGATCATACTTCAAAGTCACCATGTGGAATAAATCCTGAAATTGCTAGTACTGATATGTGTAAACCTAGCAAAAATCACGACCTTTTTGGTACACCTTCCGTGTACGCGAACCAAAGATCTTCGAATCTCTTGGTATGCTTCTCGTGCGCATGTAACAATTTTTTTTCCAGAAAACTACCAAATCGGCAGCACTTTTGGTCCTTCTCGGGCTTTGTGCCGCTTTTTCTTTTTTCTTGTCTACTTTCTTCGTTCACACAAGCGTTGGTCTCGGCTGTTGGTGATTAATCGAGCCAATCTGGGTTGGTGACGCACGGACTGAGGTCCGAAGGGCGTTGCTGGCGCCGCTTGGACCGAGGCGACGAAAGACGACAGCTTCGGGCTACGAGAACGGACGACGGCTGGCGATTTTGTCTCTGTATCAGAATCGATCTACTTGTGTGACATGCCGACGAACTCCACCACGCGTGGAGTACTCGATGAATCGACGAACGCTGGCCGTAAGAACGATCGGATCTATAATTCTCTAATACCACTTGTTAGGAAAAATAGAAACAAAAGAGACATGAATTTTTACGTGGAAGACCCTTGTGGGTAAAAAACCACGGGCGCCAACCGGTGATGATCACTATATGAGGAGTGTTTACAAAACGCATGAGAATTACAATGGGGTGTCCACTCTTCCGATGCGGCTTACAAGAGGTATATAAGGGGGGGGGTACAGGGATTTGGAGCCCAAGTAAGAAACTAATCCGCTAATATGGTATATTCCGAATTTATCCATATTAGAAATTCGGATCATATATCTCAACACAAATGCAAATTACCGGACTACAAGCATCGCCGCGGCCACCTCTTCCTGCTTTGTGCTTCCATCTTCCGTGTGATGACCACCATCACCTTAAACCCTACCTGCGTCGACCCCAAGGCCTTGTGTTGACACTTAAGAGGGCACTTCTTGGAACGGTAAGGGAGATGACCCATTAGGGTGCACGTTGGAGTACCACACAAGCACCACCATGGTTATTAAGGCGTCGCCTAAGCGGTAAGGCGCCGTCGGAGGCCAGGCGTCGCCTAAGCGGTAAGGCGCCGTCGGAGGCCAAGGTGTCACCCCCACCTTGCCGTCGCTCGTCGCCCGTGCAGCGTTGTAGAGCCAGATTCAGGCGGGAGGCGGAGTAGAGGAGGCCCCGTGTGCTGGATCCGGGCGGGAGAGAGCTCGGGGCGACATCGGGGCCGGAGCCGAGCGGGGAGGGAGTAGGGAGGCCAGCCAGCGTGTTGGGGAGCGAGGAGGCCAGTGGCGTCGCGAGCGAGGGAGACCCGGCGGTCGGGAAGCGAGGAGTGGCGGGTGGGAGTAGCGATCACTGGAACCTTAGGCGGCGGCGCCTCCATCTCGCCGATCTCGTCCCTTGCGGCTCGGCCTCGGCTCGTCGCCCTCTTGATTTGTGCGGACGTCTGCGAGAGGACGCGGGCCTTGGCGAGAGATAAAGTCGGCGTGGATTGCGACGAATCGACGATGCTATGATGAATAGAGTAATGGGCCGGCCCAGTGTGCATCAATAGTAATCGGTCGGTCGACGCAGCAGTTTCTTTTATTTTTTTCTTTATTTTTATCCTTTTCATCTCCACTCCTTCTCCACTTCCTTACTTCCTTCTCCACTTCCTTACTCCCTTAGCATCGCCTTAGGATGTGTAAGGCGTCGCCTCGCCTCGCGCCTTAGCGCTTAAAAGGTGTGAGAGGGGTGAGTCGCCTCGCCTCACCTTATCACCTTAATAACCATGAGCACCACACAGACGGTCAATGGAAAACGAGCCCTTGGGAGGGGATTTGCAACGATATAAAACTTGCGGGTGTGAGACTAACAAAATTTGAGATGTAGGTGGGGTTTTGACAAACTCCCCCACTTGTGGGTGGGTCTTTGCAAAAATCCCTTCTTTTAGCATGAGAATAAAGCTGAGAGTAGTCCCCAAAAATAATCGATTTTCCATTGCTCAATTCAGGCCTAGCAATAGCTTTGGACCAAACCAATTGTTTTAGAACTTCCTTACACCAAAATGATCCTTTTTTACTCTCCGGTTGAGGGTCAGTACTTCTGTAGTATCTTTGCCATAAAAAAGTTTACCCAAGGGATATCTTTCTTGTTGAAAAACTTATATAAAGATTTCAAGAGAGGAGCTTCATTTTGCCTCTTGATATTAATTATTTCAAGACCCCCTGCTTTTTTAGGTAGACAAATTGTGTTCCATGCAACTAAGCAAGATCCTCCCCGAATAAATGAATTTCCTTTCCAAAAGAATGCTCTTCTATATCGATCATTTATAGAGATTACCTTAGCTGGCAAAAGGAAGGTACTCATGTAGAACATTGGAAGGGAAGATAACACTGAATTCACTAACTCAACCTGCCTCCTGGTTGTTGCCTGGAAGTGGAATTTCCTTCTTCTTCTATCTTTTGGATGGATCATATGTTTGGCCAAGATGCAATGCATCTCATGATTCAATTACCATATCATCAACAGCAAGAGAAAACTAATATCCTGTATATGGATTGTCGTTGGAATGACTGAATGGCATCTGATATTGTTATTAGCATGTTTTCTTATTTTATGGGCTCACAATAAAGAATATATTGGATTGAGGACATTATAGCTAGGTTTCCAGAAAAGAATATGACATCTCAAATGAATAATTTGGGATCGAAAAGGATGTGATGTGGCACTGTGGTGGATACTTCCACGGTTCCACCACATCTGGTGCTTTTCAGCAAACATACCCACACAACTTATTGCTATAAAAGTTTTGCGAACTTTGGTATGCTGCAGGTTCAAGATAAATCAATTTAAATTTCCATAATATAGCAAGTCTTGAAGAGAACTCACATTTTGTCATGCTATCTTTCCAGTACTACCGCGTCGTGCAAAGTCCAGTCTAAGACGTACAGGTGCCATTGTTGGTGTAGTCGTGGCAGTGGCAGCATTTGTTGCAGTGGCAAGTATTTCATCCCTCATTACTCTCATTATATTGAGAAGATGTTCAAGACATTCTTCGAAGAAACGCTCTGGTAAACCCTCCATTTATACTCTCTATGGTCTAAAACTGTTAGATGATTTGCCTCTTTTGCGAGAACACACAGAATAATGTTTTAGTTGTTCACCTTTATTTATTTCTTTAAAGGACTTATTACTTTATTTGCTTCTGAATTTTTTTTGGTACAAAATTACAGCATTGTACATATTAGTTTGTCTTTTGCATACGAGCTCCTATTTATCTGAGCTACCTTTTCTTTTTGTGAAACATAGTTATCTGCTGTTCAATGACAATATTTCACTGCCTTTGCAGAGAAAAGAATTCCGATGAAAATTGATGGCGTAAAAGACTTCTCTTTTGAAGAATTGTCACATGGTACAAATGACTTTAGTGATTCAGCACTAGTTGGTCAAGGAGGGTATGGGAAAGTATACAGGGGTGTGTTGGCTGATGGAACAATAGTAGCAATAAAACGTTCACAGCATGGATCTCTTCAGGGTTCAAAGGAGTTCTTCACAGAGATTGAATTACTGTCCAGGCTGCATCACCGACACCTGGTTTCTTTGCTTGGTTATTGTGATGAAGAGGATGAGCAGGTTGTCCCTGCAACCTTTTTTAAATTTTTATCTAAAACATTAATTTCATCAAATGTTGTTTATTATTCAATTGCTTGCTTGTTTTGAAATGGGCTGTGGAAAAGCTGATAACCAAATTTTATGTGATCCATGCATTGCCGAAGTACATATACATGAATGCATGTGTTATCATCCTATTTCCAGTAGAGCAGCTCAAGTGCTCAACACATTGTTTCTTGTTTAGTTCACAAGTGCTTTCTTGTTGATAGGTATTATAAGCTGGTATTATAAGATCCTGTTCTGTTGGTTAGCACCGTGTGAGCCCACCTTTTGGGCAGTCTTTATGGCAGAAACTGAACTACTGCCTATCAATTTCTGTACTGAGTTGATACGTTTGGTTCAAAATTATGATGATATAAACTCATACTGTTAAGCATGTATTGCAGATGCTGGTGTATGAGTTTATGCCTAATGGTACTCTACGTGATCATCTTTCAGGTAGAACTTTATTTCTGTAGCCACTACTGCACCTTCAAATTTTGAGTAAATTTTGCAAAACTACACATATGTTGGCAAAATTATCAGAAAACTGCACCTTTCAGTTTTCATTTCGCGAAACTACACCTTTTGCACCAAATTTGATAAAAAACTCCACTCTGTTACATTTGTGGGAAACTGGCAAGATGGGCCCGCACGTCATTGGCTTAGTGATGCGACTTTCGCCACATGGATTGGACATTTCATGATGTGAGGTGGCTACGGTGGCGTGGATCAGGCTAAATAGAAAACCACACAAGTTTTCATTTCACAAAACTACATGTTCGAGCACTTTTATTAATATGAAATAATGTATTCGGTAGAAAATCTTAGGATTTTTACCTATTTCTTGTGATATATACTCAAAATACCTTTTATGCATTTTTATCGTGATGGAATAATCGTGATGTGTTCTTGACGTGCGGGTCCGTCTGTTAGTTTTAGTCAAATGTAACGAGTCGATTTTTATATATCAAATTTGGCGCAAAAGGTGTAGTTTTGCGAAATGAAAACTTAACAGATCTGATTTTGTGATAGTTTTGCCAACATATGTGTCGTTTTGTGAAATTTACTCAATTTTTTACTAACATCATTAATCGCACCAACGACTAAAGACATCACAAACCGTGAGTTCCACTACCGTACTGTAGCCATCGGAGGAAGAACGAGCAGCGGATCGCATGGTAGGGTTATCGGCCACGGGGAGGAAGGCGAGTGCGGTGGCGGCGTGTGGCGGGTTGCAAGCAGAGGAGCGGAGAAATAGGATCGGCAGGTGGAGGCGGAAGAAAAGCGGAAGAAAAGGATCTAATTGTCTGATACCATGTAGAGAGGTAGAGGAATAGGAAAGCACCACACCTGTTGGGAGGGGGTGACCTTTCATATATATAGCCCAATGTGGCTTGGAGTACAAGATGTACAGATACAACGTATACAAAGGACTATACATATCTAATAGTTATTACATACACCCTTTACTTTGAAAAACAACTTAAAAGGCGTAGACACTAGACTACAATATGTGACATAATTTCTGAAATATGCTTATTTTATTGAACTACTTTATTTCATAATTGTCCAGTTGGGCTAGGAGCTTCTTCTAGCTATCTAGCATGCAAATATATGCAACATTTCTTTTGCTAAAGATAACATAATTACAGTCACACAATTAATGTTCAGACATCCAGCTGAAAAATGATATCAAGACACAAACATATGCATTTTCATTGCTATGGATCATTGTGCATACATACTAGTATAATACATGCTTTCTTGATGATACATGCCTTTGTTGGATCAATAATTTCTCAATTAAAATATTATTCTAGCACCACTTACAACATAAACATCTACCATTTACCTTAAAATTCAATCATGTGAGGTACGTAGGAACCCAACGTTGGATATCTACGTTTTACATTTTAATAGTCAGGTTCAATCTGTTGTGGTCATTGGTTGGATACGGGTCCGAGGATCGAGGGTAGGACACTCGCCCCATCTAACCGCCAGTAGGGCTCTTCCCTATCGAGGTAGCGGGACTCTGAGGTCTGATTAGCTAGGGAGGCGAGCGACCACCCTCCAAGCTCGGCCGGGACTCTTGCCGACGAACAAGAAGGCTCTGATCTTTAGTCAATCGGTTAGGGATACCAAATGTTGTGGTTGTTGATTGGATATGGGTCTGAGGACCGAGGGTAGGGCACTCGCCCTCATCTAACCGCCAGTAGGGCTCTTCCCTGTCAAGGCAGCGAAGCTTTGAGATCTGATTAGCCAGGGAGGCGAGGGATCGCCCTCCAAGCTCGGTCGGGACTCATCCCGACGAACAAGGAGGCTCTCACCTTTAGCCAACTGGTTAGGAATTAACTTTGTTTATTTATTTGCTTCTTGATAATGGATATATGCTATCCCTTTTATAGGGATGACCTAACTTGACTCCTAAGAAAGAATCTATAAAGAAACTGTGAAAACTGTGTGCGAACCATAGTGGCAAATTGCTTATAGATAGACAAGGCCTCACTACGAGAAGACATAAAATATTTCCAAGTGTGGCGAGAGAAATCATCTATAAATATGATATAATATCGATGACCCCCTTTCGAAATGAAGGGAGCCGGACCCTAATTATCTGAATGAACAAGATCAAAAGGACGCTGAGACACTGACTCACTATGAGAATAGGGAAGCTGAATCTGTTTCTCTAACTTATAGCCCTGACAATCTAAAGACACGTCTCCTGAGACAGACCCCAAAAGACCACGACAAACTAAAGACGACAGACGAGATCCACACAGATGACCAAGACGGTGATGCCACTGCTGGAAAGAGCTAGTAGACGGAGCGACAGAAGCTAAGAGACTGGCGGCGGCAGTGGCAGCGGAAGGAAGGTGAAGCCAGTCAAGCTCCCAGAGACACTGTGAGTCAAGGCGTCGAGGGCCAGAACCAACCAAAGCCCCCGTGTGGCGGTCCTGAACACAACAAGAGTCAGAGTCAAGGATGACCCAACGGCCAAGGTCAGTAATCTACCAGTGAGAAGAAGTGCATGGTTAGGCGAGGAACATGAGCAATGAAGGAACATGAAAAATGAGTTCTTTGAGAGGTCCTTTACGAGAGACGAAAGAGAGGTACCATCGGCGGTAAGAACAAGCGGGTGAATCAAGAGGTGTAACAAAAGACGGTGGAAGAATCGAAGTCATGTGAAAAGATGCTCCGGAATCAAGAATCCACGAGGAGGTACTGGACCGTGTAGGAGGTGGTTTCTCATTGCAAGAGTCGATGCGAGAACACCGTCGAGGAGAACACGGCGGCACGCAGCGTCAAGTCGGCTATCTCCTGCTCGGTGAGAAATCTGAAGGAGTCGATGCAGACGTCGGTGTAGAAGCACCAGTGCGGTGCTAGTAGAAGAATGCGTGAAAGATCTGCGCTTCTTATAGCACTAGGACTCAATGTGGCGGCCTTGTCGCGATAGGAAGCGGCGAGGCGGCCACCGCCAGATGGAGGGCGGCCACCACCCCACTGTGGCGGCCCATTGGAGGAGGCGATGTCTTTGGCGTGGAAGCGATCGGTGTAGCAGGTGGACGAGCGGCGAGGACGGAGGGGAGTGGCATTAGAACAACACCACTTAGGCGAGTCTCCTCTGCACGTATCTCGGTGAGAGCCTCCAGAAGAGTAACACGAGGGTGGTGTGCAAGAAGCTGGGCACGCCTCTGCTCGAACTCAGGACGAAGGCGAGTAAGGAAATCGTAGACACGCTGAAACTCGGTCGGCACATACGACTGGCGGCATGAGCAGGGCGGCGGCCCGGCGGTCGCGAAGAGAGTCCGTGGCGCGACGCTGCATGCGAGAACTCGGCGTGAAAGCGTCAACAGTAGCATCACCCTGCTGAAGAGAGTGCTCTTGACGGACCACGGACAGGTAGATGGCATCACCGGAGAGTTCGTAGCGCTGACGAAGGTGAGTCCACATCTAGAAAGCCGTAGGGAGTCCCACAACCTCAGAAAAGAACTGAGGCTAGACACTGGCGATGAAAACAGCAGCAGCCCGAGCGTCGTCGTCGTACCACTGAGTGTATGCGGTCAGTCGATCCTTGTAGGAATCCAGAGCCTCTTGGTAGGAAGAGGCAGCCGCATCATCGGCAAGGCGGCGAATTTCAACAACGGCGGCCTTGTGGTACCGTGGGGCACCGCGACAGGCGTAGGCTCCGTCGGAGGAGTAGAGCAAGGCGGACAGGTGACATCGCCAGAGAGGACACCCCAGAGACGAAGACCACGCATGTGAGACACGAAGTCGGTATAATTAACATCATTGAAGATCACCGGGCAGCGAGGGAGGGAAACGGTGCCCATTGGTAGCGGCGTTGGGCGGCGGCGACCAAAACAACGAAGTCTAACGGCGGCCTGGGCGCGCGGCGGTTAGAACAACGTTTTTCTTCTTCCGCGCTGATGCACGACTTTTTCTTTTAAGCTGGCCGACCCGATTCGGTCGCGCCCGACGCGCACACGTGGGGAGACCTAATCCCCTGTTGGCTGCGGCGGCGGCGGCGGCGGCGGCGGCGGCGCAGCGGATGCGACGGCGTCGGCCCTCGCGGCGGTTAACAACGACGTCCCCCTCGCGGTGGCGGCGGCGGCAATGGATCGGGCTCGGCCTCACGAGGGGGGCGTGGCGGCCGGGCTCGAGGAGATCCGGGCTTGGGCTCGCGAGAGAGAACCAGCAGCACGAACTCGCGGGAGGCTGGTAGAGAAGCCGACGCAGCGTCTGGCGAGGAAGCGTCGGTGACGGGGCGATTAGGCGGCGTCGGCGGCAAGATGGCGAGGAAGTCGGCGACGACTGGCGAGAGGGAAGCCGACGACGGCCTGGCAGAGGGAAGCGTCGGCGACAGGGCGGCGTCGACAGCAGCACCCGAGCCTAGCGGCGGCGGCTAGGGAAGGAGAGGACGAGTTGCGTATCCGGGAGAGGTAACCCTAATGGGCTCTGATACCATGTTAGGAATAGCAACTTGTATTCTCAGGAGACCAAAGGGTCAGTATATATAGACAAGTATAGGAGGTGAATATGCAAATAACCCTTCATAACTACAGGGAATAACACAATTACATATATATCGCTAACAATCTCCATGCTATTTGGTTATGCGTTTTGTATGCGTGCTAAGTCTGTTCACCAGCATTCCTATATCATTACTTCTGATATGTTGCCTTTCTGTCCTGTTGAGTTTCCCTAACTATTGTTTTGTGTAACAGCTAGAGCTAAAGAGCCTCTAAATTTTCCCATGAGGTTGCGAATTGCACTGGGATCATCACGAGGCATCCTCTATTTGCACACCGAAGCGGACCCTCCAATATTTCACCGTGACATCAAAGCTAGCAATATTTTATTGGACTCGAAGTTTGTTGCAAAAGTTGCTGATTTTGGTCTCTCACGGCTTGCTCCGGTGCCAGAAACAGAGGGGACTGCTCCTGGTCATGTGTCCACTGTCGTAAAGGGTACCCCGGTTAGTAGGTTATACCAAATAATACCACATGTCTTACAAGAACTAGTTAAGCATAAGTTAGCATCTACCACATCAGATGCAGCTATACTGAGTTCCATTCATACTATAATCTTGGTGTTTTGTGAGTAACCCTCCATAAGTTGTTTGAATTTAGCTTTTGTGGATTACGATAGCCAGAATTTACCTTACATTTTGATTAGTTGACTAAGAAACTTTTAGTTGTATGCAGCTCCAAAGTTTGTTTGATTGCTCAAGGAATTTATTTGATGAAACCTCTTTTCAAGAGCCACAAGCTTAAATGCAACTTTTAGAAATTGATTAATGACTAGCATAAACATCTATTTTGCCTTATTCTAAGTTTCCAGCTAATAGTAAGGAGCTTCTTAAAAGACAGTGAAATGCACCACATGTTGTTGGTCACTATCCCATTGCCTTTCTTTACACTTGCAGGGCTATCTTGATCCAGAGTATTTCCTCACTCATAAGCTGACGGACAAAAGTGACGTGTATAGCCTCGGTGTTGTGTTTTTGGAACTACTGACTGGGATGCAGCCTATTTCTCATGGAAGAAATATAGTCAGAGAGGTATATATTATTAGATTCCCACGCTCTCCTTACATACTGTTTTTGTTTATATTTCCTTGGGAAATCATATGTAATGCACATGAAAGAACAGCAAAAGTAGTCTTTTGTACATCAAATGCAATCATTATGCCGAAGCTGAATTGTTGAGTCCCTTGAGACTAGCATCACCTAGGTTGCTCAGATTTGGCACCATATATTTATGTTGATGGATATCACAATATAGTGATGACCACATATTTTCATTAGAGTAGATTTTCATTAGCTATTCGTACATCTATGATAACATATATAGTGCTCCCAACCAGGGAAAAAAAACCGGCTGGTAACCGCCGATTAACGGATTTCCCGGTGGGGTCCGGGATCCAAAATCCCGGCTGGTTTTCCTGGGTTTTGCAAGTTCAAATTTCAAATTTTGAATTTTGGCTGGTTTTTAAGCAAATTCAAGCGAAATTCAACCGAATTTTTCCCGGAAAAACCGGTACCGCCCGTTTTTTTTACCAGCCACCTGGCGGGATTTCCCTCGGAACCGGTTTTTGGATCCTTGCTCTCAACATGTTTAGTTCTATTGGTGTTCTGAATCCTTGGAAAACCGTCCAAATGGTTATGAAATTTTTTGAAAAAAATTGTATAGATAGGGTACAATATAATATATCATTACACGAAATTTCAAATCGAAATTTGATCTACACATTGAGAAACAAAAAAAATACAAATTCTGCTGAAAAGGAAATCCAACATATAAAAGGAAAAGATAAAGGAGTGAGCCATGTATGTTCTCTATTTTAGTAACCCTAAACCCTAAACACGTTGATTACTATATATGTTCTCTGTATTTTAGTATCGCATCAAAGGAGTGAGCCATGTACATGTAGTGTTATTGTTTAGCATTCAATCAGAAGATGTAAATATATAAGCTATGCAGTATGCATGCTTAAATATCGAGCTGTGTACTTATATTTTGAGGTCTCTATTGACTTATTACAGAAGCAGTTTCATGAAAAAGAGGATTTAGTAATCTTAATAGCATACTTTATCTAGCTAAGCTTCCTAACATGATTTGTTGGCAAAAGTTATTTTTGCATTGTACCACCTTTTTTTTTGCCTCAAATAATAACTAGCAAGATGTTGATATTTGATACTAATTTTTCTACCAAGGCCCCTTATTAGCAGTAGGAATGTAGGATCATTGATAATGCTACCTTATGCTGGTGATGTCACTGTTGAAATGGTCACACAAACATTTTGGGAGAGAGATTCAAAGCTTAATAGATTACAAATGCAAAGCCATAGAGGATAGGAGAAGACTACAAATGTTACTTGCTGCCTCAGTATGGGCAGGCATGAAAAGCAGTGCTTGGCTACCAAAATAGGTATTACCGTACTATTAGAATCACAAGGGGTGACATATCCAAATTCAAATTGGTGAGGGATTTCTATCTAAATATTATGATATCGGAACTGCGGTGTAGTGATCTTATGATCTGAATCATGCTTGCAAGCACAAAATTAAATTGTGATACCCTGTGATTGAAGTACCTATCACTTTCCAATAATAAACATAGGTTGTGGCTGCCAATCAGTCTGGGATGGTGTTCTCGGCGGTTGACAGCCGGATGGGCTCGTACCCGGCAGAATGTGTGGAGAAGTTTGCTGCACTAGCGCTGCGGTGCTGCCGGGACGAGACGGATTCAAGACCGTCCATGGTGGAGGTGGTGAGGGAGCTGGAGATGATATGGCGAATGACACCGGAGACGGAGAGCATAGCGTCAGAATCAGTGGCGATGGAGTCTAGCAACACCGTCACACCGGCGTCGGGATCGAGGATGGTTTCTGGGGGGAATGATCAGTACATGTCGTCATCCGATGTCTCTGGCAGTAACCTGCTCAGCGGTGTCGTGCCCAGCATCAATCCTCGCTGAGCAGAGAGAGCTACCCTACAGCCATGGCCGGCACGCATTGTATCATATATGACATCTCTTGTATTTTGTATCGTGCTTGCTGATGTTTGTGTCATTGTGTGTGTAGATATTAGCAGGGATTAGTCCTGGGGTGGTTGTTAAGTGAGGGCTATTTGTAGGATCATCTTCCTTCCTGAATATATGTATTTGCTTGCTGTATGAGCATACGCCGTTGTGGCTTTCGAGTCAGTCACTGACTTGCCACTGTTACTGCTTGTAGTTCTTGTCCCTGGAGTTGCTTAACTGATTATGTTCTTGGTTGGCTTGGGACGATGGATTTCTCCCCCTGTAGGCTATAGCCTATTGTTATTAAATTTTGATCGGGCGGTCAAAAGTATTTCTAAAGTACTGTAGTGTAGCTCTCCCATATTTCCAATAACCTTTGTACCCAACAAAACCCAGGTAGTGTACTAGGAAGACTTACAATAAGGTGATGATGTATCCGGTGCATCATAATCTTTGGGTGCTCATGTGCACCATTATGAAAATTTCCGAAAACAATTGATAGCACTGACACAAAATCAACATATAATGCTACAAAATTTCAAATCAAAATTCGGTCCACACACGAAGGAGAAACAAAAAAAAGGACAAATTTTGCTGAAAAGGAGACCAGCAAAATAAAAAGGGAAAAAGGGAAAAATATAAAGCTATATTCAGGGAAATTTATATTGTTTGTTTTTCCTAATATAAGTCACCTTTTAAATTGAATTTTTGCAGGATGTTTTGTTTATATCTTGGGTCACATAACCATTTTTTTTTAAGTTTTCACGACTATTTATACGTCCTCTATTAATAGAATTGAGTTGTTTCAATCTCAAAATATAAATGTCCACGTAGGCGCTAGGTGGAAGACGTGCGGAGGGTGGTCACCTGGTGTCTAGGCAACGCCTAGGTGGTCGAACAGAATCAGCAGAGGGAGCAAGGAAGTGGAGAAGAAAATGATAAAAAGAAAGGAAAGAAAGCCATAACTGTTGCTGCACGGCCCATAACTGTTGCTGCACGACTAGGCTGGCCCATAACTGTTGCTTCCTCTCTCGTTCTTCTCTCTCTTGCTGCTCGTCGGTGACACTTGCCCTTATCCTCTTTGCTCTTCCCCTACCCTCCTCACTCTCTCTACGTTGCGCCGACGCTGACACCGACGCTCCCTTACCCTTCGCACTGTCACTCTCTCCTCTCCCCTCTCCCGTCTCGCCGCCTCCTCATCTTCTTCCCGGTGTTGCCCCCTCCCACGAACAAAGAGCGGCGGCGGGGAGACAATCCGACGATGGAGGGGAGCCAGAGGCGGAGAAGGTCGATTCAGCGGCGGTGGTGGGGAAGTGGAATCGGCGGAGGAGAAACGGCAGCGGTGACGTCTATTCGGCTTTGCCTAGCTCCGCCCAAACAAATCACAGTGGCAGGCTGGCGCTGAGCGCCTAGGCAGCATTTAGGCAGCCGCCTAAGGAACACTCCAAAATGTTAATAGAATTGAGTTATTTTCTTTACTACTTTATATTTATGAGTTTACCTTGCCTACGCTCGTCCGCCCATCTGCTCGCTCAGAATAACCCCCCACCCCTCGCGCCCACCTCGGCCTCATCGCCACCTTCGCCAAAACTGCCTCGCCCTCCGCTTTCTCTCCCTCGCATCTCGCCCCTCCTACTCGCCCCCGCCGCCCCTTCGCCTCACCCACCGCCGGCCCTCCGCCTCGCCCCCACCCCTCTCGCCCCTCCTTCGCCCTCGTCCGCGTCGGCCTTCTTCGCCTCGCCCCTCCGCCTCGCCGCCGCCCCTTCGCCTTGCCCACCGCCGGCCCTCCGCCTCGCCCCCGCCCCTCTCGCCCCTCCTACTCGCTAACCGCCGCCTCGCCGACCGCCTCTCACCCCCTCATCCCCGGTCGCAGCCAATTCCCAGAGCCGCCGGCCCTCCTCTCAGTGCCAGTGCCGCAAGCAGAGGAAGCACGAGGAGCAAGGACGACGCCGGCACTGGCATCGACCTTGAACCTTCGGCGACCAGCCCCACTGTTGGCCATAGCAAGAACACTAATCACTAGCTATCACCAGGATCCCATTCATAGCAATATCATCAATCTATTCACATCTCAGAGCAATAAGGGGAGGAGTCAAGAGAGAGATTAGGGTGAGGATTCACCTCAGTAGCAAACCGATCCAAGTGCGCCGAGAGTAGGAGGCCGGGCCGGCCGAGCCGGAGCACACAAGAGCGGGGCAAGCCGAGAGGAGGCCGAGTCAGAGAGCGGCACGCTGGAGGCGCCTGCGGGCGGGAGAGGTGGCGCTGGCATCGCCGGGCCATCCAGCTGCGCCGGGAGAAGGAGGGGGCGGCGTAGGGAACCGGAGCAGGACGAGCCGGGGAGAGGGAGCCAGAGATGGCGGCGGTGCCAGGCGCCGAGCCAGCTGGAGGGAGGAGACACCAGAGCAGGTAAGTCCTTTTGTGTCAAAGCTTCTTGTGCATATGCATACCAAATACCTCTCATGATATATTGAAGAACTTCTCAATATTTGAACCGCAACATGTGGGAGTTTCTGGTCTGCATTCTTCGCCATGGTGTCAGGAACAAGAAGAGTATATATGAAGCATCCGGGAGGAACCAGTTCAAGACCAGAGGATACTACTCCTTCAAATTCAGGGTATAGACTGCCTCGCTGAATAATAACTCTGAATTTTGTCTTCCGTTCAAAGAAAGACAACTGTGAATTTTGTCGAATTTTCAACTCAATGTTACTTCATTGCAGGACTACAATTGCTCTGTTGATTTCATAAGATCAATATTTCTGGTCAAGGAGCTGATCCGTGAGAGCAAAAACGGTGCTGTGGACACAAAGCTGAGATTGGATGAGCTTGATGGAGCAACTACTCCGACATACCAGACTGCTGACATCGTCGTGTTCAACACCGGCCACTGGTGGACACACTCAAAAACATCTAGAGGGTATGTCACATTTTTCCCTGAACTGAAGTTCTACATGAAAACTGATACCATCAATCAGTTTCCATCCTGCCAAGCCATTGGTGAAGTATTTATGTGTCCACAGACTGAACTATTATCAAGAAGGCAACCATGTGTACCCGAGCCTTGAGGCGATGGATGCATTCAAGAAAGCTCTAGCCACATGGGCTAGATGGATTGACAAGAACATCGACTCAAGAAGAACTCAGGTTGTATTAAGAGGATATTCCCTAACACATTTCAGGTAAGAGATTGCCACTACGCCGTCAGATCAATTATATTATGTTTCTTCTATACACATGTAGGTGAAACGTGAAGAGCTGCTTCAATTCACCCAAAGTGCCATTTCAGGACTAAAGAGGAATGCTGACATTGTGAGGTAACCATTAATCTACTAATTAGCTATCAAACTCTGATTTTCTTATTGGTTGTCTATTCATTAAGGGGATAATTCAGGTGAGAGCATCATGAGGAAACCCTTCCCTTTGATTCATTCGATGCGTCTCTTTGAGAGATTAGGGGGTAAAGATCGCTGCTTGGTGATAAAATTTACAGGTTTTGGTTGCTTATTGGTGTGTTTGTGTTGGAATTTTGGGTAGTGTTTGCAAATTCATATATGAATATGATATAGCAGTTCTTGATGAAATTTCACCAGAGATTCAGAGTTCCCTAATTTACGGTGAAAAGCCATGTAGATCCCAAAACTTGAAAATTAACTTGTTTACTTGTTCTTCACTAGATTTCCAGGTAGCAAGTGAAAGAAATTACTTTCTTTTGTTGATTGTTCTGCACTTCTGCTACCTTCGTTTTAGTTAGATCGTTATGCAGTTGACCATGTGTAAAAGGTTTAAGATGTCACTATGTCAGTAATGGAAACTAACACAACGGAAAAGCTTTTAACCACGTTTTTAGGAAACCGGTGGACAATACTTAAGAATTTTTTCCTCCATTATTTTAGAGTGAATACTGAAATGACAAAAACCTCAAGCGCAAGGTAATTTTACCCTCCACCACAGCTGTCTTCTCTCTGCATCGGTATCGCCTTGCGGGATTAGGGCATGTTTGCTGTTAGGGTTCGTGTGGCAGGTGGTGCCTTATATAGGCGATACGCTGTGTTGCGTGCTCCTAGAGCGGAAATTGTGTCTGTAAGGTCTACGCGAATACTTCTGTGGGAAGTTTGAAAAAATCCTAGATTTTCCACCAAGTAGTGAAATTTATCAAGGTTAGTTTTTTTATTTGCGTTGGGTATTAGTGTGTATGCATTATTAGAGGGTGGATATTCCCTTAAAGTTTTATGGGAACCAAAAAAACTCTCCTATGCATTAGTAGTAGCAAAATATGGTTCCTTGTATGTGTTATGTTCTCAATGCTTTGAAATTACGGCCTTACGGATCATGGCTGAAATTTGAGTTATAAGGTTTAGATACTTTAAACACCCAAGAGATTTCAGGAATTGTCTGTGATTTTCATGAATTTTCATGGCATGATGTGCCATTGTGCCTTTTCAAAATGCCTTGTTATGTTCCCAGTAGAAATATTACACAACCCTGCTTTGTTCATGAGATGATATTATGGAGGTTGTCCCTTCTGCAGGTGAGATACATGTGCAGCTTCATTGAAGGATGAGGGTGAATTACCTTATTTATTAAAGGGAGAAAGAAACAGTTGTACTCATCTTATAGTTGACCTTACAAAGCATGCATGTGTTATGCAAGTTTGAGCGAGCAAAATAGATGCAAGTATAGGTGTGATGGATGAGTAACTGTTCTCTGGATACTCCAGTAGCTGACCATTAAGTCCTAGAAGCCAACCTGCTATTCTATTTGACAAACTTGACAACTGTGCTTATAACACGTACTTTCATAGAACAATTTTAACTTCTTTTGGGATGTTTGATTTTGTTGCTTCCTTAATTTTTTGAATTCTCGTTGTGCTTCATTTTGACATTCAATGTTTGTCAGGTGGCTGGAGTTCCTGTGGCGACTGAGGTTCTATTTTTGGCTAGACAAGTTGCTTAAGCCGAGGGGAGCAAAACCGATGAAACAATGTTACATGGAAAGAGGAACCAATAAATATTTGCACTGAAGATGTTACTACTCACATCATGACATGCTTGTGAGCCCTTTGAGCTTTCATTTTACAATTGAAACTATGGAAACCTTTCTAATACTAATGTTCTCCAAGTCACTGTGTAGCAACCTGTAGAAATATAAACTACACCTTTCACATAATCTGAAGGCAAACAATTGTGCGGCAAATAAAATTTGAACTCTGTGTAAGGATCACAGACTATGGTCTTATTGGACGCTTCCCTATTCTGATACTCCTTGCAGCTTCTATTAGCTGTTTGTGCTAATCTGGAGCACGCCATAGCTCAGTTAGCCCATGAGGAAGTTGAGAAGCACTCGGCGATTGTGGGCGATTTGGTTGCAAAACCATAAGACCACTTATGGTTAGGACGGCCAAGGATTGTACAGTACCTAATCAATTTCATTTTCTTTCGGAATGCATTTGAGATTGTATTCTTCTTCTGGATATTGGTAAGAATTATGGCGCGTCACTTGTGAATTGAGCTCAGTTACATGTAATGATTGATCACGACATTGCTTACCCTATTTCCTTCTACTCCCTGTAAATTACCTTCTCTCCCTCTCTGGCATCGTCGTTATTTGATTATGTGTGAAAAAAGTACTGTTAAATATGATAATTTGGGATTCCGTTGCAACGCCCTAAACACCTTACTAGTAATCTCAAAAATAACAATGATATAAACTTGTTTCCGCTCTCCCCCGCTCAAAAGAAGAAGAAGAGAATCGAGTTATTCACTCATTTCTTCCTTCCGGTGAAGGCCTCCCCTATTTTTCTCCTCCCAAATCGCAATACCATATACCAAGCCTCGGGCAGCTGGGGCCAGCTTGCTCGCAACTTCCCGGGAGACATCTCTTTTTTCTTCTCTCTCCTCTCCTTCCCTTTCCGGCGTTTCCTCTGAGTTGACTTTGTTATTCCCCATAGCCGCAGGAAAGGAAGATGACTTGTTGTGCGGTAGTCTCCAATCCAATCAGATTGCCCTTTAATTAACTGCTTTGCTAAGCTGGCTTTGGATTCCGATCCGTGGGCTTGTCGAGCCCTTCTTGACTTACTCTGCATCTCAATCCCAGGTAAGTTCCATCTTGCGTTATCTTTTCCATTAGAGCATGCTGTCCTTTTTTGTTTCCTTTTTCGCTTTGGGGGATCCTTGATGCCGCTCGGCGCTCGCGGAGGCGGCGGAAGCACGCAGATGCGATAGCAGCGGAACTCGCCAGATGCGAAAGCAAAACGGAAGCATGAGGGCGGCGACCAGATGCGAGGCCAAGCACTCCCGCCGAGGCGACGCGCAGAGAAGGCGGGCAGCAGATCAAAAAGCGAAATCAGCGACGGGTTGCAAAACACACATACATAACCTCGATACCAATTGATAGAAGATCCATTCTAGATCAGAAGATCAAAACAGAAAAGTAGGATCTCATATGCGGTAATTGCAACACCTAAACGATATATCAACTCGAAACATACTAGATGAAGATGCCATTGTTCGTAGTAGATTTGATCTGGAGCAATAGATAAACTGTTGCTCGGTTCGGTCTTTCTCAGCAAGAGGTAAGCCACAAATTCCAACTACAAGATAGGTAGTATGGTATGTGTGCCCTTGATGAGAGGATCTGACCTTTATTTATAGACTTTAGTATAGAATCCTATCCCGGTCTATCAATAGAGATAGATTCCAAACAGGTCTCTATACAGATTTAAAATCCAAGTCCATATTTTCCTTAATAGATGCCCAGATTCTTAATAAATATTTTATATGATCACTTTATATATTTGAGCCAACCAAAGAATAGATAGCTAATATGTATATAGACTCATGTCGGGTCCACGTAATAGGAAAATAAACCAACAATCCTTAGTTTGCGGTTCTTTTCGTGTCATAAATTGTATATTCATTCATCACATAGAAGGCGGCTCCTTTCTTTGCATTTTTTGTGCTTATCTCACTCTCATGTCTTGATTAGTTAAAAGAAATTGACGGGAAGAAAGAGAAGAGAAGCCAAATCTGATCTTGTTCTTTCATTGCACTAGAGGCGATATCGCATTAGCGCGTTTTCACAACAAACAATGGCAAGAAAGTAGTCACCTTCTATATATGTGATTAATATGCAATTTAGGAAGAAAGCCGAAATTAAGTCTTTGTAGTCGCTAGCGCATGAACTAAAAACACATATATTCTACCCTTCTAAAATTGGTGTAAATAACCTCGATGTGGTTTTGGAGGCGGTTTTGTCATCGTGAAGGATAGCGATGAGATGGTAACCACTCGGCAAATCGAAGTTGCAATCATGCAAGTAAATATTTTCACCAAATGGTGTCGATCCGATTCACATTTACGATATCCATATGTTTTGCGTATTTTGAACTAAGTTGTTCGACACATGACAACGTTTCTTGAAGTGATAGTCTTGCGATTGCGGTGTTGATTAGTCACTTTGCTAACGGATCGCAATTAGTCTTGTTCTCCCTTGTAAGCAGTTGAGATTGCCTTTGATCGATTTTACAATCTTGGAGTAACACATCAAAGTTGTAAATGGAATTGGACCTCCAGTTCGAGCCGGGAAGCGATAGAGGTGGCGATATTTTTCACTCCTCCCTTGCCTTTCTTGTGATATTCAAGTCGTGCACAAACTAGCGCAGCTCTTGCTTCTTGGCTTTGCCACGATATGCGTTAATGACAAAGTAGGTGATCCCTTTAGAAGCCATCCTCGGTTGCTATTCAAGCTGCGGAAGGAGATGGTAGACTACATAATTCAAAGAAGTGAAACAACGCCCACCATCGGTACCGATTCCCCACGATGGAGGAGGATCCAAATGAGATCGTAGCCATCTTTCTTGATGATTTTGGGAGCACCAAGAGGAACATACTCACCATGTCTCGGGTGGTCTTTGTCGAGTGACGATCGCGAGGACAAGATCGGCGACTTTGTCCGAAAATGGAGATGACCCACTACGGCGTGGAAAGGAGAAAGCCGTAGTCGGATCCTCCTCGGGAATGTAGACACGAAAACCCGGTTTCACCGTCTCGACAAGTTTGAAAATGAAGGGAAGCTAGGCGAGCATGGGGCTAAATATTGCGACTTCAGGGCTGTGGTGCCGAGAATCGTGGTTGCAGAGCCAAAGTTTACGCTCGTCGTGTCGAGGAGCATGACTTGGTGTGCTGTTCAAGATCCTTCCTCGTGAGCGATCTGCGAGCTCGGTGTAATGAGGCGTGAAATGGACAAGCATTGTATCCTTTGCATGCCCCATGAAGCTCACTAATTGTCCTTTCTACGAGTTTGGCCTTAATTACTACTCCCGCTTTGATCACAACCCCAACTCTCTTTTAAACCAGAAGACAATAATATTAGCTTGAGATCGTGCAAAGTGAATTTGAACCCCAAAATTACCGCATGATTTTCCTTCTTCTAGGTTGGATGTGAGTCGCTTTCCCAGTTGCAACATTGAAACCCACTGCGCAGAGTTTCTTCAACAAAGACTGCTCAAAGTCCTTGAGAAAATTCACAGAAAGCTTTTCTCGCTCATGAGCTCAAGGAGCGTGTTCTCTTCTTTGGAAAAGGTCGAGATTTATTTAGACATTCTTTTCATCCCCACTTGTTTTACGAGCTTAACTTTCGGCACTTATTTATTTAATGAGCTTAGTGGTTATTGCGGCAAACGATCCATCTCGATCTAATGATCGGTAAATCATGCGTCTACTTTATGCGATGTGGTGTAATGGGGCGTTGGTCAAAGCTTTGGATGTGAGATATCTTACTAACGCTGTAAGTGAGCTAGAGAAAAGATGAGCGTTGATGATGATGCCGAAGTTTGACCGAGAGCGAAAAGTGCGTGCACACATAAAGCGGCGGCAATGTGACGAGAAGAGGAAGACTAAAGAATTGTGCTTTAATTGGTTTTCCTTGGGCCGTGTTTCATTATCAGGGTATAATTGTAATTGATATGATCAACGCGGCTTTTTCTTTTTTTAATTTCGTTTATGCTGTTGGGAAACATTATACCTAGTTTTTTTTTTCCGTAGTAGGCACTATTAGAATATGACTATATTTGTATTTTTATTTGTATAAGTCAATCTCCTTGTACTCTCTATATATATTGCCCATTGAGCTCTCTTGAATATACAATACATTATTCATAACATGGTATCCGAGCTAGGGCAAACTTAGCTCTTTCCGCCGCTGCCGCCGTCAGGCTGTTGCTGTCGTCTCAAGGTCGTCGCCGCTGCCAGACCGCCGTCGTCTCCAGGTCGTCGCCGTCGTCTCCAGGCCGTGGTATCTCTGCCAACCGGACGCGGCCGCTCGCCGACGCAGCCAGATCGCGACCAGTCTCGCCGTTGGTTCGGATCTTCGCCAGCCGCCGCTGCGTCTCAGTCATTGCATCTCCGCCGACCGGACGCCGCCGCTGAAAGATCTAGACCCGCCATTATGAGTTAATGGAGTATTTTGGTGATTAATGACAAATCTAATTGTGAGACTAACTCTCTTGTTTAGTATTATCATGTGCAGTCTCATTTGGATATAAAGGTGAAATTCAACGAGGTATGCTTTCGACTTAATCTTATATATATTATTGCATTCCTCGGATCCAAAATGTAGGAAGAACTCCACCATAAATATATCTTGAATATGTGCATATGTTTTCTTTACATATATGTGTATGCACACATTTAGGGGGAACTCATTCTATATTTTGTGGTTTCATTAGTATTGATCCATATTACATCGTCCACATATATTGAGATCTTTACTTTGAAACATATCCGTTTGAGTATATAGAACTTGTGTAGTTTGTGTATACTCATGTTCGAGTAAAATAGAATTTGTGTAGTTCTTACATACTCATGTCGTGAGTATATGTAACTTGTGTAGTTCATATATACTCACATTGTGTTACCTGTATCAAATCAAATTTATTTGTGTTTGAAATGGTTATCATCAATTACCAAAGAGGGAAAGATTGAGGTATCTTGTCCCACCATTATGAGTTAATGGTACAGTGTGGTAATTAATGATAATCATATTGTGGAACTAACATTTTTCATGAGTTGGATGAATAAGTTATGTTCCAAGATGATGAAGACTCGGGATAAAGAAATCATCATGTGTTGATGATGTTCAAGACAAGATCCCGAAGTGAAGAAGATCATCATGTGTTGATGATTGTCAAGTCAATGACCCGGACTTGAAGTGATGATGTGCATCATCAAGCTTCAAGAAGATGCAAGGCAAAGGTATGACTAGCTAGGGCTAAGGATGTGTTCCTAGTATTTTACCGGTTTTGGTGCTTGGTTGAAAGACCGGATTGCTAGTATAGGTTGCCGTACTATTAAGAGGGGTCTTAACTAGTAGTTTGAGTTAGTCATGTGTTGATAGCTCAATATGGTTGCTCTAGCTCATCTAGGCATGATGCTATTTATTTGCGAATGTGTTTTGCAAATAGTCGAGGCTCATGCGTAACCCTTTTAGCATGTGACTTAAGTTTGCAAATGGTGTAAGTCCATGTACCTTATTCCTTGTGATGAGTATTCTAAAACGTTGGCAAATGTGTTTTGCAACTAGCTGAGAATATCATCTTTTAACCTTGTTGGAATTGTACTCAAATGGGCGAATGTGTTTTGCCATTTGAAGTGAAGCAAATGT
The DNA here is from genome assembly GCA_036346395.1 of Hsuehochloa calcarea. Taxonomy (NCBI): domain Eukaryota; kingdom Viridiplantae; phylum Streptophyta; class Magnoliopsida; order Poales; family Poaceae; genus Hsuehochloa; species Hsuehochloa calcarea. Next base: position 227,244 of record JAYEVG010000050.1, on the reverse strand, counting down.
GTTTTGCTACGTGAGTCTACTTAGTCGGACGCGTGTGTGGACCGATCGGCCGGTGTGTCGGTCGAACCGGCCATATGTTGGCGGTCAGACCGATTTCCCTCAGTGTTGATTCTTTGTCCGGAAGTTCCGCTGTTGTAAAAACGGAACTTCCGATGTGAGGAAGTTCCGGGGTTGGTGCGGAACGTTTATTCCAGAGAGAGCCCGTTTTGGGACTTCATCGAATTTCCATCGGGCGGTCGGACCGGCTAGCACGCAAGATCGACCGATTGGCGGCGATCGGACCGCCATTGCATGGCGGTCCGGCCGTGAAAACCCAACGGCTAGTTTTCTAGCCGTTGGCGCATGGAACGATCCGACCGGCCATTAGTTGGCGGTCAGACCGGCCATGCACTGTTTTGAGGGAATCTTCTTCCAACGGCTAGTTTTTGGGTGTGGGCTATATATAGCCACCTTGGCCGATTGAGAGAGGTTGTTGCTGATATTGTGAACATCCTTTGAGCCTCTTGAGCTAAGAGCAAGCCTCTCCTCTCTTATGTGCATGTGTTGCACTTGGTAAGCTTGGAGAGTAAACCCTAAGTGCATTTGTTGCCTTAGGTAGTGGATTGTGTATCCACTTGAGCGTTGACACTTGATTAGTTCAAGTGAAGGTTGAGATTTGTTTCTCTTTGTGTTTGCCGACACATAGACAACGTGGAGGCATCGTGCCTGGTGATCTTCTCAAAGAAGCTTGTGAGAAGGCCCGGCGTGTTTGTGAGTGGTTTGGTGCTCGCCATCTCCGGAGCGGAGGAAGAGCAACCCTAGTGGAGCGAGGTGTTGGTTTGGTTTGGAATCGGTCCAAGTGGTTGGACTTACCTCGAAGGTGTTGGCTTAATTAGTGGAGCAGGTCCAACGTGGTTGGGCTTACCTCAACGTGGATTAGGGGGAGACCGGTAAGTCTCCGAACACCACGGTAAAACATCATTGCGTCATCTTGTTTTTACTTGTGTTTTACTTTGAGCAATTTGCATTCTTGCTTTAATTGCTTATATATCATTGTATGTTTGCTCATATTGTTTTGTACTCATATTGTTGGTGCACTTAGTTGAGCCTAGTTGATTTAGGTTTTATTTGTGCAAAACCAATTCGTTATTAGCTTCCGCATTATATATTGGTTTTAGAGCCGAAAGATTTTTAAAACTGCCTATTCACCCCCCTCTAGTCGGCCACCTCGATCTTACAAGTGGTATCAGAGCTTGGTCTCTCATATTATTAGACTTAACCGTATAGAGAGTAAAGGATGACGACTAGAGAAATTGTGCACCTAGGTGAAGCACCACATTTTGATGGCATAAATTATGCACATTGAAAAATCCGCATGTCATGTTATTTTAGGGCCATGAGTCCAAAAATATGGTGGATTGTAGATGTTGGCTTTTCTCCTCCATTGGATCAACTTGTTCCAACAATTGAGGAAGAGAAATGCTTACATCTCGACGCTCAAGCAATTAACGGTTTATTTAGTGCTTTGAGTGTAGAGGTGTTTGATGAAGTGTGCAATCTTAAGAGCGCTCATGAGATGTGGACAAAAATTCAAGACAATTATGAAATGTCCACCACCACAAGCGATGATTGCACACAAGAGTGGACGTCGGAAGAAGAATGCTCAACTTCTAGCTCCGACAATGATGAGTCCACAACTCACTCCACATCAACTCAATGCTTCATGGCTCAAGATAATGAAGGGGTAAATGACGATGAGCCTACTTATGATGAGTTGATGGAAATGTTAGAAGACTTAAATGAATATCTTGGCAAGGAGAAGTCAAAATTCAAAGTCTTGAAGAAAGAATTTCTTTCTCTCAAGGATTCTTATGAAGAGCTAAAAGAAGCTCATGAGACTCTACTTCTCAAGGATCTCAATAAGTCTAAGGTGGATATAGGCATTGCATGCAATATATTAGATGATATGCCATGTATAGCTTCTACCTCATGCATTTCATCTAAGGTTAGTATACCCACCTCATGTGAGGATTTAATTGATATGCCTTGTTGCTCTAAAGTAGATACTTCTATTTCCTCTATGCTTGTTGAGACTAATCTTATGGAGGAAAATAATGAGCTCAAGGCCCAAGTCACAAAATTAAAAGTTGACTTGGAAAGAAGCTTCAAGGGAAAGACCACTCTCGACAATATATTGAGCAAGCAAAGACGCTTGCAAGATAAGAGTGGCATCGACTACACTCCCAAGAAAAGAGAGAATAGCAAAACAAGGCACAACGCGAGACATACGAAGAAATATATCAAGTGCTATGGATGCAACGGAAAGGGCCAATATGCCTCGGTGTGCCCTAATCAAAAGGATGTCAAGACAAGACATTCAAAATTGAGGCAAGCCGGCAAGAAGCAAGAAATAAAGATAAGTAGGGGAAGCAAAGGCCCAACTTGCTACAATTGCCGGGAAAAATGACATCTTAGTAAGGATTATCCCAAAGGTATCTCTCCTAAGCCATTTATTTACAATGATCATTATTTGCTTAGGAAAGATAAGAATGGCAATGTGTTTGCTAGAATTGTTAGTTCACCTAAAACAATAACTAGGGCCATTTGGGTGCCCAAATCCATTGTGACTAACATTCGTGGACCCAACCTAGTTTGGGTACCAAAATGCGCTTAAATGATTAAATAGGTACTTGGAGATGCATTGGAAGCTTGGCTCACATGAAGAGGTAGATGGATCACCATATGCAAATTTGGAGCCAAGCTTGAGGATAATCAAATAATATCATGAACTAATGCTATTTCGGTAACAAGTACTTACATTGAAGTATCTAGCCCCTTATGCCTTGTGTAAGTTGCATTTCATGAAAATCATATTAAAAGGGGTGTTCTTGCTCTATGATTCATAATGTCATTATCAATATCTTGAGCAAGATGGAAGTGGCACATTAAGGGGGGGTGCTAAATCATTATCATGTATATCACAACCCTAAGTGTGCCCAAATAAATTAAGTGCTAGTATTATTTTTCAAAATTGAGCCTTTTAGCCAAAAGTCAAAAATTTCATAATTATTAGTAATTCTTTGAAAAACTAGTTCCAAAAGGTATACAAATGCCTTTCAATGGTTTACCAAAGGTTTTGGCTTTAGAAAAACCTATTTTGAGTGAAAATGAGTTTCTAGCCAAAATGCTACATTATGGTATCTTGTTTTGGACCAAAACTAGATTTTTGTGTAAAATTTATTCTAAAAGGAGTTTGAAAATCTCACCAAAAGGAAAATCCTAGAGTTGGTTATTTTAAACATTTTTGGTATTCAAAAGATTTCCAAAAGACCAACCTATGGAAAGTTATTTGATTTTCAAACTCGTCCAAAATACTACTTTGACCTAAGTGGTCACTTTCTAGCACGTAAGCGAGTTTTGCCATATGAACCAAAATTCTTCACATGAATATGTTCATAATGGTATTCATGACTCACACATGCAATTGAATGCTTTAAATTCAATCATTTGCTCATTTTGCAACTTTTGATGAAATTTCATGAAAATATGTTTTCATTTGCGAAAATCAAAAGCCTAATTGATAAAAACTATTTAAGGTTTGTTTTTTCATGGGCTATATAAGTTGGAAATACTCCAAATATGTTTATTTGATTGAGTGTGCAAAGATTTGGAGTAAAATACAACATATTACTCTTTTCAAATCCCCTGTTCTGAAACTGTGTGTCGATTTCAGAGGTAACCGGTTAGACCGGCCGCCCTCGGCGGTCCGACTGGCAAGCCATCGGTCTGACCGCCGTTGGCCCAGCGGTCTGATCGATTTTGCATGAAGTGTAATATAACTCTTCACCCGAGAGCTCTCCTTTCTCTCCCATTCTCTCCACTGCCCGAGCCATCTTCTTCCCTTCTCACTCTCAGGCCAGCACCACCATCTCCTCTCCGGATCTCCTCCTCCGGCCATCCATTTGTAGCTTCAAGGTAGCATCTTGTTCTTCTCCATCTCCTCTTTCATTCCCTCCAAATGCTTTGTGGATTGGTTGCCTAATCTCACCCATATTTGGAACCCTAGGTGAGGGAGGAACTTGCATTATTCGGCTTTGTGGCTCTCAAATATTTCCAAGGAGTCATCCCTAGTGATTCTCCTCTCCTTTAGAGCCGGTAAGCTATCATCATCTACTTGCTTTATCCTCTCATTGTTAATTTGCCACAGTTCTAGGGTTTGTCGAAAATCCTACCTTGTTTGATCTCTTTTGTGGCAAATAATTATCTTATAAGTAGTGTGTGAGTAGACATATGAATGTCCACTATGCCATTGAGTGATTATTGCAAATTTGGGGTTTTCCCCTAAATCTGTTCTCTGTTCAGTCAAGCAGCGGTCAGACCGGTGGAATAATGGCGGTCCGATCAGGCCTTATTAGCGATCGGTTGCGCAGTTCAATGATCGACCGCGGTGACGAGAGCGCGACAATTGGCATTTGTGGTATATTCATGAGTTTATTCTTGATATTCCTTGATTAATCCTTGAACTATATTCCAGCAGCCATGCCGAACAAGCGATTGGCAAAACGCTCGAGGGCTCCTCCTTCCTTTTCACAAGGGGAGAATCCAATCGAAGATGAAGCTGAAGATGAGCGCATGGAAGAGGTTGAGGAGTCAAGTGAAAATGATGAAAACAACGATGAAAACTTTGAGGCGTCTGATAATGATGAGGAGGAGGATGGGGATGAAGGAGCTCCTGATGAAAGTGAATTCATCGGGCTTGATGTGTCAAGAATCAAAAGTGAACATTAGACAATCTTGAGGCACATCAATCAGTTTCAGTTTGCAAGATCAGCTTCCATGAACATTTTTCACACGAAGTTCCAGCAAGATGTGTTTCAAATTATTTATGCGAAGAAATATTTTGCCAATCACTGCTTAGTCAAATGGAGTTATCTTGCCCAAAATCCGAACTACAATGGTCTCTACCGTCTCTTCAAGAATGTAGGTTTGGATTCTTTGATCTCACTGCGTTGTAACTTCCATGCCAAGGCCATCAGGCAGTTTTATGCAACGGTGTTCGTGTCTCCGGATCACGACCACCTTATTTGGATGAGCGGGCAACAGAGGCTAGAAGCCTCTAAGGAAGATTTTGTGCAGACCCTAGATCTGAGAGAGTCCAGGGGAATTAAAGTACATCTTCAGGAACCCCTTGCGCTTACCTTGGTGGATGATTATTATGATCAAAATCATCATCATTCATGTGACAAGGTAACAGGACTCTTTCCCCTCTCCAGTATTATTAACAGGATTATGAGAGCGTCGTTCTTCCCTAGAAGTGGGAATAACGATGAAATCCATGGGAGAGCATGGAATGTGATCAAGTATATCATGGAGGCACTAAATTTGATGTCATAGATCTGATTATCAGGGAGATTGCCATCTCCAAGGGAGACAAGTCAAAAAGTATATATTATGCTCCCTTTATTATGAAGCTGATAAAGAGTAGAATCGACTTTGACAACCCCTGTGACATTGAGCACAAAGAATATAGACCCTGGGATGCTCCTCCTCCTGCTCCTGCTCTAGTGCCTCCACCTCCTCAGTCTCAGGGACATAGCTCCTCTTCTCAAGGTCCTCAGGCACAAGACCCTGTCCTAGCTGCGATTCCCCACCTCCAGCTGAGTATGGACCAGATGCGCGCATCTCAGGAGGCATTTCAGGCGGCTACATACACTAGACTGGATGAGATTCAGGCGGTTACATACACTAGACTGGATGAGATTCAGGCAGCCGCCACCTCCAGATTTGATGCCTTGGATGCTTCATTTTCAGACTTATGTGCGCAGTTCCTGGCATCTCAGCCCATGGTCTTTCATCGCCAGGGATGTGGTCTGCGCCGGCCCTACTCCTCTCAGTAGGGTGATCAAGATCAGCCTTGTACATCACAGGATCCTCCTGCCGATCAGTAGCCTTCTGTTTTATTTTGGTCATTAGACCTTGCAATGGAAAACAATTGTAATATTTTTCTTTGCATGGTTGTATGACTCATGATGAATTTGGCTATGATATTTTGTTATCTTTGTGATAATGTGGATCATTCTTGTTATGATGAGTCCTTGTATGATGTGTTGAATGCAAATGAGCTTACTTGGATTCATTATTTACAAAGGAAATTCTGTCAAATTTTTTATAAAACCACAAGCATGAATTTCAATGATCATCTCAATATGCTTTGTGAAAATTGTTTATTGACAAAATTTCCATTGGTCATGAGTATAAACTTCATATTCTTTTTGACCAAGCTCAAAATTGAAAAGATCTCTCTTTTGACCTTACGTTATTTTTTTGACAATTTTACAAGTGGTGTCAAAAGAAGAGAATATTTCAAGTGGTGTCAAAAGAAGAAAATGATTTCAATTACCAAGTTCTTTACTTTGCAAATCTTATTTCTTGGCTTTATATTTGTTTTGGTCTTTTTGGTGTTTAATACCAAAAGGGGGAGAATTTTAATGTTATCAATGTATATTCCCCACATTTGGATGTTTGTTTTATGCCAAAAAGGGAAGAATATTTATGCTATCAATATTGGATGATCAAAACATTCTCCTTATTTGGATGATTTATATATTCTCCTTTTTTATTTGATTTATACCATAAAGGGGGAGAATTCTTTTATGGGAGAATGCATTTGTTTTTACAAGCATATTTTTCATTTTGCATATTGATTAATACTTTAAATTTCATCTCTTGACATGAATAGACATAGTTCACTAGCTTAAATTCATATGTTATGTCTATTTATATCCAAATGATATGATTGATAAATGATTTGTCATCAATCACCAAAAATGGGGAGATTGAAAGATCTAGACCCGACATTATGAGTTAATAGAGTGTTTTGGTGATTAATGATAAATCTAATTGTGAGACTAACTCTCTTGTTTAGTATTATCATGTGTAGTCTCATTTGGATATAAAGGTGAAATTCAACGAGGTATGCTTTCGACTTAATCTTATATATATTGTTGCATTCCTCGGATCCAAAATGTAGGAAGAACTCCACCATAAGTATATCTTGAATATGTGCATATGTTTTCTTTACACATATGTGTATGCACACATTTAGGGGGAGCTCATTCTATATTTTGTGGTTTCATTAGTATCGATCCATATTCTGTCGTCCACATATATTCGGGATCTTTACTTTGAAATATATCCGTTTGAGTATATAGAACTTGTGTAGTTTGTGTATACTCATGTTTGAGTAAAATAGAACTTGTGTAGTTCTTACATACTTATGTCGTGAGTATATGTAACTTGTGTAGTTCATATATACTCACGTTGTGTTACCTTTATCAAATCAAATTTATTTGTGTTTGAAATGATTATCATCAATTACCAAAGAGGGAAAGATTGAGGTATCTTGTCCCACCATTATGAGTTAATGGTATAGTGTGGTAATTAATGATAATCATATTGTGGAGCTAACATTTCCCATGAGTTGGATGAATAGGTTATGTTCTAGGATGATGAAGACTCGGGATGAAGAAATCATCATGTGTTGATGATGTTCAAGACAAGATCCCGAAGTGAAAATGATCATCATGTGTTGATGATTGTCAAGTCAATGACCCGGACTTGAAGCGATAATGTGCGTCATCAAGCTTCAAGAAGATGCAAGGCAAATGTATGACTAGCTAGGGCTAAGGATGTGTTCCTAGTATTTTACCGGTCTTGGTGTTTGGTTGAAAGACCAGATTGCTAGTATAGGTTGCCGTACTATTAAGAGGGGTCTTAACTAGTAGTTTGAGTTAGTCATGTGTTGATAGCTCAATATGGTTGCTCTAGCTCATCTAGGCATGATGCTATATATTTGCGAATGTGTTTTGCAAATAGTCGAGGCTCATGCGTAACCCTTTTAGCATGTGACTTAAGTTTGCAAATGTGTTTTGCAAATGGTGTAAGTCCATGTACCTTATTCCTTGTGATGAGTATTCTAAAATGTTGACAAATGTGTTTTGCAACTAGCTGAGAATATCAGCTTTTAACCTTGTTGGAATTGTACTCAAATGGGCGAATGTGTTTTGCCATTTGAAGTGAAGCAAATGTGTTTTGCTTCGTAGTCTCTGTATTCGGATCACTTTGTGTGAACCGATCGGCCGGTGGCCAATTGGTCGAACCGGCCATATGTTGGCGTTCGGACCGATTTCCCTCAGTGTTCATTCTTTGTCCGGAAGTTCCGCCGTTGTAAAAACAAAACTTCTGATGTGAGAAAGTTTCGGGGTTGGTGCGGAACGTTTATTCCAGAGAGCGCCCGTTTTGGGACTTAGCCGAATTTCCATCGGGTGGTCGGACCGGCCAGCACGGGCGGTCTGACCGATTTGGCGGCGGTCAGACAGGCCATTGCATGGTGGTCTGACCGGCCGAAGGCCCAATGACTAGTTTTCTAGCCGTTGGCGCATGGGGAGGTCAGACCGGCCATTAGTTGACGGTCAGACCGACCATGCACTATTTTGAGAGAATTTTCTCCCAACGGCTAGTTTATGGGTGTGGGCTATATATAGCCACCTTGACCGGTTGAGAGAGGTTGTTGCTGATATTGTGAACATCCTTTGAGCCTCTTGAGCTAAGAGCAAGCCGCTCCTCTCTTATGTGCTTGTGTTGCACTTGGTGAGCTTGGAGAGTAAATCCTAAGTGCATTTGTTGCCTTAGGTAGTGGATTGTGTATCCACTTGAGCGTTGACACTTGATTAGTTCAAGTGAAGGTTGTGATTTGTTTCTCTTGGTGTTTCCCGACACCTAGACGGCGTAGAGGCGTCGTGCCCGGTGATCTTCTCTAAGAAGCTTGTGAGAAGGCCCGATGTGTTTGTGATTGGTTTGGTGCTCGCCATCTCCAGATCGGAGGAAGAGCAACCCTAGTGGAGCGAGGTGTTGGTTCGGTTTGGAACCGGTCCCAGTGGTTGGACTTACCTCGGAGGTGTTGACTTAATTAGTAGAGTCGGTCCAACGTGGTTGGGCTTACCTCAACGTGGATTAGGGGAGACCGATAAGTCTCCGAACACCACGGTAAAACATCATTGTGTCATCTTGTTTTTACTTGTGTTTTACTTTGAGCAATTTACATTCTTGCTTTAATTGCTTATATATCATTGTATGTTTGCTCATATTATTTTGTACTCATATTGTTGGTGCACTTAGTTGAGCCTAGTTGATTTTGGTTTTATTTGTGCAAAACCAATTCGTTATTAGGTTCTGCATTATATATTGGTTTTAGAGCCGAAAGATTTTTAAAACCGCCTATTCACCCCCCTCTAGTCGGCCACCTCGATCTTAGAGCCGCTCGCCTGACGCAGTCACCGTCGGAGTGTTCCCAGGTCGAGGACGATGTCGCTCGACCTCCTGCGCCGTCCGCTCGTCATCCATCTTCGGCGCTAGAAGGAGGGAGCGTTCCGCCGTCGCCCTTGGGCCGCCTCCGTCGCCGCCCTCGGGCAGCCACCTCTGCAGTCGCCCCCTCAAGGAACCCTAATTTCCTATGGAGGAGGTAGGCTTATAAGTTGGCCCGGCTGTGAGCCCACCTTGGTGAGCCGACCTTTTTTAAAAAAGAAATAAAAAAACATCGATCTATCCGCCGTCTTGTCGGCCCAAACTGTTAGACTTCGTTGCGTTGGTCGCCGCGCCGTCCAGCGCCGTCTACTAATGGCTTCTGTTCCAGGAGCTGCGATCCCATTGTTGGGAACAAAACTTAAAGGGTCGAACTACATATTGTGGTCCTCTCTTACGGAGATCACACTTGATGGTCTCCGCTTCTAGGGACATGTTCTTGGTGTTCGACCTTGTCCACCGCCACGGTTCGGCCTTCTCTCGATCGGCCTATCTGCGCCTCTTGCGAGAAGATGAGGCGCCAAGAAAGAGGCGGATCTTGCTATTCTGCTGGCGCCGGCTGGCGATGAGGCTTTTCAGTATGCCACAAACGCTTTAGAGCGCTGGTGTGCTGATGAGGCCCGTGTTCGAGCCATCCTGGCGGTCAGCGTCGGCGACTCTATCCAGCCAGATATTGTTGGTCTACGTGCCACTTGTCAGATCTGGGAATACTTACGCGAGCGATACCAGTAGAGTAGTGATGCTCAGTTCTTTTCGCTTTAGCGTGAGTTGGAGATAATTCGCTAGGAGGACTCCTCCGTTGACGATTTCTTCCGAGCTCTGGCCAGTCTCTGGCGCTAGTTGGATGAGCTAACTTCTCCGCTCTGCCAGGAGTGTCATAAAGTGCAAAAAGCGGATCATGATCGCCTTCGCTTTTATGACTTCGTTTGCCGTCTTCGCTCAGAGTTTGAGCCTGTCAGGGCTCAACTGCTGAGCCGTTTACTACGACCGACAATCACCGAGGCTCTTTCGACCCTTCGTGTTGAGGCGCTTCTCCACGGGTTAGCAGCCCAGTTTGTTCCGGCTGTGCTTGCTACCTCATTTTCTTCGACTACACCAACGGTTTCTGCTTCGACTACAGTTCCTCCTCAGGTGTATGTTTTTGCTCCTATTTTTGCACCAACTGGGGTTCAGTGCAATTATTGCAAGAAGTTACACAACTATTAGCCTTATGCGGTGCGAAAAAACAGAACAAGGCACGTGGAGGTCCACGCTCTAAGGGAGGGTACGGAGGTCCTTCCTCGACTGGAGGACAGACTAGCACGTTTGCATTGATGTGTTTTGATTGTGGTTTGTGTTTGGTTATCAATGCTTTATTGTTGTATATTGCATTGCGGAACTGACGTGGGTCAAGTTGTGAAGAACTTGTTCCCGGAAACGGTTTGTTTGTCTATTCTTTGTGCGGTGGCTTGCAGTCAACGGCGTCAGCGGTGAGTGGATCGGGACTACGCTTGGAGAGCCGAGGTCGTAACGATCATGGATCTGGGTGAGGTCATGTGACTCAAGCATGGTGCGAGATGGGCAAGATGGATCGAGCGGGTGGTTCGATGCACCGGTTGGATCGGCGATGCGGAAGGCGGTGCGAGTCTCTGGGAGGTTCCGATGGGATTCGGACAAGAGAGGCTTGGCGACGTGATGAGAACCGCTGATCAACCTACACGTGGTGAAGCAGGCGATTGCTTCAATGGTTATGTTGTGTGTGGGTCCCATGTGTGAGTGGGTCCCAAAAGTGAAACCCTAGTCCTCTCCTATAAATAGAAGGGGGGAGATGTAAAACCCCCTTGGAAGCATTCATTTGGTTTTCCCCTTCCTTTTTCTAGGGTTAGGGTTTGGAGAGGAAGAGAGGGAGAGATTGTGGTTGCTCCTTGGTGAGCTCTTGTCCTCCTTGAGGGAGTGGCTTTGTAAGCATCTTGTGAGATCAATCAATCTTGTGATGCTTGCTTGAGAGATCATTTGTCTCCCTTTTGTGTTCTTCTCTCATTTGGATGAATTTGGTGCTTCCTTGATTCAAGTGGTTAAACTTGGTCTATTGACCCACTTTGTCTTGCTTTGATGTGTGGGAGTACTCCTAGAATCATCTAGACCATCAACCCCGACAAGCAAGTTTTGAATCAAAGTTTTTCATATTTCTAGGGTTTGTGCACTTCTTTGTTTAATCCTTGAGAGATCGATTCTGCGAAGTGGATCCGAAGGATCGTCGCTAGAAATAGGTCTCTAATATCATTAGGAGGTGTACTCGAAATTTGGTCAAGTTTCATTGGTCGAATCAAAAGTTGGATCAAATTTCGTTTTGGATTTGGGCTTGATTTTTCAAGATCTTGGGTGAACCGGTCGACCGATTTTATAACGGCGGTCCGACCGCGCGTTTCGAGACCGCTAATCTTGTCGGTCGAACCGATTTCCACCGGTCCGACCGCTTTGCTAGTAGCCGGTCCGATCGCTCGGTGGCCGTCGGTCGGCCGATCGCTTAGTAGCCGGTCGGACCGCTGTGCCCATATCGCCCTTTGAGATTAAGTCTCCACTTTGTGTGTCGTGTGGTTGTCGGGTTATCGAATTCGACACAAGGCTTCCAGCGTGCGCTTCTCGATCTTCTTAGCTTTCATAGCTAAAGGAGTAAAGTTCGTGTTGAATTTGATTTAGGCGAGAAAGTGGTGAAAGCGCCTATTCACCCCTAGTCGCCTTTCTGGTCCCTCTGACACCAAGACAAGAAGATCGTAAAGAGTGCCCCGCTTTCGAGAAAGAAAGCGTCAAAAAGCTCGAGCGCACTTGCTAGCAAAATCACAGCGAAAAGTATGAATGGCAGAATCAAACTGAGTACGAACTATCGTCACAAAGTGACGATAGATCGCAAGAAACTAACCACGATTAGTCATAGGGAAAATCTATGTAAAACGTGAATAATCACCAATGAAGATAACATAAGATTTATGCCCGCCTTTAGAGATAATAGGTGCAGGTCCCCGTACATCTAAAAGAACTAAATCAAAAGGACGAGAAGACAAGGACTCACTAGAATAATAAGGAAGTTGTAGCTGCTTGCCCAGTTTACAACCCTGACAAAACAGGCCGTGTCAACAGTAACACGTCCAAGAACACCCTGACGAACTAATGAAGATAGGCGGGACCCACACAAGTGACCTAAACGGTGATGTCACTATGCAAAGACGCCAGAGGTGGTAGCAGCAGTGGCGGTGGAAGTAGACATAGAGGTGACAGGAGCAACTGAAGTGGACAGAAGGTGGAGGCGATAAAGGATATAGAGACCCTGACGATCCCTACGGCGCCGGCCAGTCCCAAGTATCGTCCCTGTCTATCGATCCTAGACGAAACAAGTGTGAGAATCAAAACCAACCCTACAACCGAGATCGGTGGTGACCACGAGAGAAGTCAGATGGTAGCTGTGGAACATGGGAAGCAATTTGAAGCAGAAAAATCGATGGATAAAGAGTACCGACGGTGACGAGGCAGAGTACCGTTAATTGTCTAAACAGAGATGGAAAAAACAGGAGATCCGACTGAAGTGAGAGATGTGGAGTCCGGTGTCATATGAAAAGAGGCACCAGAATCTAGAACCCAAGAGGTACTTGGAGGAGACGTCCGAGCTAGACTGCAGAACCTATTGATCTGTGAGAGAGCTGCTGAAGTAGAGCCTGACAGAACTACTGAACAGAGTCACCTCGCTGAGAAGGTCCTGACGTGCTAGTCTGTCCTCCAGTCGAGGAAGGACCTCCGTACCCTCCCTTAGAGCGTGGACCTCCACGTGCCTTGTTCTGTTTTTTCGCACCGCATAAGGCTAATAGTTGTGTAACTTCTTGCAATAATTGCACTGAACCCCAGTTGGTGCAAAAATAGGAGCAAAAACAGACACCTGAGGAGAAACTGTAGTCGAAGCAGAAACCGTTGGTGTAGTCGAAGAAAATGAGGTAGCAAGCAGTAGGAACAAATCAGTCTTTGCTAACTCATGAGAAGCGCCTCAACACGAAGGGTCGAAAGAGCCTCGGTGATTGTCGGTCGTAGTAAACGGCTCAGCAGTTGAGCCCTGGCAGGCTCAAACTCTGAGCGAAGACGGCAAACGAAGTCATAAAAGCGAAAGCGATCATGATCCGCTTTTTGCACTTTATGACACTCCTGGCAGAGCGGAGCTCATCCAACTAGCGCCAGAGACTGGCCAGAGCTCGGAAGAAATCGTCAACGGAGGAGTCCTCCTAGCGAATTATCTCCAACTCACGCTAAAGCGAAAAGAACTGAGCATCACTACTCTACTGGTATCGCTCGCGTAAGTATTCCCAGATCTGACAAGTGACACGTAGACCAACAATATCTGGCTGGATAGAGTCGCCGACGCTGACCGCCAGGATGGCTCGAACACGGGCCTCATCAGCACACCAGCGCTCTAAAGCGTTTGTGGCATACTGAAAAGCCTCATCAGCAGCGTCAGCAGCAGTAATAGCAGCATCTGCCTCTTTCTTGGCGCCCTCATCTTCTGCAAGAGGTGCAGAGATAGGCCGACTGAGAGAAGGCTGAACCGGCGGCGGTGGACAAGGTCGAACACCAGTAACATGTCCCTAGAAGCGGAGACCATCAAGTGTGATCTCCGTAAGAGAGGACCACAATATGTAGTTCGACCCTTTAAGTTTTGTTCCCAACAATGGGATCACAGCTCCTGGAACAGAAGCCATTAGTAGACGGCGCTGGACGGCGCGGCGACCAACGCAACGAAGTCTAACAGGCGGCGCTGGACGGCACGGCGGATAGATCGATGTTTTTTTATTTCTTTTTAAAAAGGTCGGCTCACCAAGGTGGGCTCACAGCCGGGCCGACTTATAAGCCTACCTCCTCCATAGGAAATTAGGGTTCCTTGAGGGGGCGACTGCAGAGGTGGCTGCCCGAGGGCGGCGACGGAGGCGGCCCAAGGGCGACGGCGGAACGCTCCCTCCTTCTAGCGCCGAAGATGGATGACGAGCGGACGCGCGAGAGGTCGGCGACATCGTCCTCGACACAGGAACACTCACGGTGGATCACGTCAAAGAGCGGCTCTAAGATCGAGGTGGCCGACTAGAGGGGGGTGAATAGGCGGTTTTAAAAATCTTTCGGCTCTAAAACCAATATATAATGCAGAACCTAATAACGAATTGGTTTTGCACAAATAAAACCAAAATCAACTAGGCTCAACTAAGTGCACCAACAATATGAGTACAAAATAATATGAGCAAACATACAATGATATATAAGCAATTAAAGCAAGAATGTAAATTGCTCAAAGACCACCATGCAATGGCCTGTCTGACCGCCGCCAAATCGGTCAGACCGCCCGTGCTGGCCGGTCCGACCACCCGATGGAAATTCGGCTAAGTCCCAAAACGGGCGCTCTCTGGAATAAACGTTCCGCACCAACCCCGAAACTTTCTCACATCAGAAGTTTTGTTTTTACAACGGCGGAACTTCCGGACAAAGAATGAACACTGAGGGAAATCGGTCCGAACGCCAACATATGGCCGGTTCGACCAATTGGCCACCGGTCAGACCGGTCCACACAGGCGGTCTGAACAGCAGACCACAGAAGCAAAACACATTTGCTTCACTTCAAATGGCAAAACACATTCGCCCATTTGAGTACAATTCCAACAAGGTTAAAAGCTGATATTCTCAGCTAGTTGTAAAACACATTTGTCAACATTTTAGAATACTCATCACAAGGAATAAGGTACATGGACTTACACCATTTGCAAAACACATTTGCAAACTTAAGTCACATGCTAAAAGGGTTACGCATGAGCCTCGACTATTTGCAAAACACATTCGCAAATATATAGCATCATGCCTAGATGAGCTAGAGCAACCATATTGAGCTATCAACACATGACTAACTCAAACTACTAGTTAAGACCCCTCTTAATAGTACGGCAACCTATACTAGCAATCTGGTCTTTCAACCAAACACCAAGACCGGTAAAATACTAGGAACACATCCTTAGCCCTAGCTAGTCATACCTTTGCCTTGCATCTTCTTGAAGCTTGATGACGCACATTATCGCTTCAAGTCCGGGTCATTGACTTGACAATCATCAACACATGATGATCATTTTCACTTCGGGATCTTGTCTTGAACATCATCAACACATGATGATTTCTTCATCCCGAGTCTTCATCATCCTAGAACATAACCTATTCATCCAACTCATGGGAAATGTTAGCTCCACAATATGATTATCATTAATTACCACACTATACCATTAACTCATAATGGTGGGACAAGATACCTCAATCTTTCCCTCTTTGGTAATTGATGATAATCATTTCAAACACAAATAAATTTGATTTGATAAAGGTAACACAACGTGAGTATATATGAACTACACAAGTTACATATACTCACGACATAAGTATGTAAGAACTACACAAGTTCTATTTTACTCAAACATGAGTATACACAAACTACACAAGTTCTATATACTCAAACGGATATGTTTCAAAGTAAAGATCCCGAATATATGTGGACGACAGAATATGGATCGATACTAATGAAACCACAAAATATAGAATGAGCTCCCCCTAAATGTGTGCATACACATATGTGTAAAGAAAACATATGCACATATTCAAGATATACTTATGGTGGAGTTCTTCCTACATTTTGGATCCGAGGAATGCAACAATATATATAAGATTAAGTCGAAAGCATACCTCGTTGAATTTCACCTTTATATCCAAATGAGACTACACATGATAATACTAAACAAGAGAGTTAGTCTCACAATTAGATTTATCATTAATCACCAAAACACTCTATTAACTCATAATGCCGGGTCTAGATCTTTCAATCTCCCCCTTTTTGGTGATTGATGACAAATCATTTATCAATCATATCATTTGGATATAAATCGACATAACATATGAATTTAAGCTAGTGAACTATGTCTATTCATGTCAAGAGATGAAATTTAAAGTATTAATCAATATGCAAAATGAAAAATATGCTTGTAAAAACAAATGCATTCTCCCATAAAAGAATTCTCCCCCTTTATGGTATAAATCAAATAAAAAAGGAGAATATATAAATCATCCAAATAAGGAGAATGTTTTGATCATCCAATATTGATAGCATAAATATTCTTCCCTTTTTGGCATAAAACAAACATCCAAATGTGGGGAATATACATTGATAACATTAAAATTCTCCCCCTTTTGGTATTAAACACCAAAAAGACCAAAACAAATATAAAGCCAAGAAATAAGATTTGCAAAGTAAAGAACTTGGTAATTGAAATCATTTTCTTCTTTTGACACCACTTGAAATATTCTCTTCTTTTGACACCACTTGTAAAATTGTCAAAAAAATAACGTAAGGTCAAAAGAGAGATCTTTTCAATTTTGAGCTTGGTCAAAAAGAATATGAAGTTTATACTCATGACCAATGGAAATTTTGTCAATAAACAATTTTCACAAAGCATATTGAGATTATCATTGAAATTCATGCTTGTGGTTTTATAAAAAATTTGACAGAATTTCCTTTGTAAATAATGAATCCAAGTAAGCTCATTTGCATTCAACACATCATACAAGGACTCATCATAACAAGAATGATCCACATTATCACAAAGATAACAAAATATCATAGCCAAATTCATCATGAGTCATACAACCATGCAAAGAAAAATATTACAATTGTTTTCCATTGCAAGGTCTAATGACCAAAATAAAACAGAAGGCTACTGATCGGCAGGAGGATCCTGTGATGTACAAGGCTGATCTTGATCACCCTACTGAGAGGAGTAGGGCAGTATGAGACCACATCCCTGGCGATGAAAGACCATGGGCTGAGATGCCAGGAACTGCGCACATAAGTCTGAAAATGAAGCATCCAAGGCATCAAATCTGGAGGTGGCGGCTGCCTGAATCTCATCCAGTCTAGTGTATGTAACCGCCTGAATCTCATCCAGTCTAGTGTATGTAGCAGCCTGAAATGCCTCCTGAGATGCGCGCATCTGGTCCATACTCAGCTGGAGGTGGGGAATCGCAGCTAGGACAGGGTCTTGTGCCTGAGGACCTTGAGAAGAGGAGCTATGTCCCTGAGACTGAGGAGGTGGAGGCACTAGAGCAGGAGCAGGAGGAGGAGCATCCCAGGGTCTATATTCTTTGTGCTCAATGTCACAGGGGTTGTCAAAGTCGATTCTACTCTTTATCAGCTTCATAATAAAGGGAGCATAATATATACTTTTTGACTTGTCTCCCTTGGAGATGGCAATCTCCCTGATAATCAGATCTATGACATCAAATTTAGTGCCTCCATGATATACTTGATCACATTCCATGCTCTCCCATGGATTTCATCGTTATTCCCACTTCTAGGGAAGAACGACGCTCTCGTAATCCTGTTAATAATACTGGAGAGGAAAGAGTCCTGTTACCTTGTCACATGAATGATGATGATTTTGATCATAATAATCATCCACCAAGGTAAGCGCAAGGGGTTCCTGAAGATGTACTTTAATTCCCCTGGACTCTCTCAGATCTAGGGTCTGCACAAAATCTTCCTTAGAGGCTTCTAGCCTCTGTTGCCCGCTCATCCAAATAAGGTGGTCGTGATCCGGAGACACGAACACCGTTGCATAAACCGCTGATGGCCTTGGCATGGAAGTTACAACGCAGTGAGATCAAAGAATCCAAACCTACATTCTTGAAGAGACGGTAGAGACCATTGTAGTTCGGATTTTGGGCAAGATAACTCCATTTGACTAAGCAGTGATTGGCAAAATATTTCTTCGCATAAATAATTTGAAACACATCTTGCTGGAACTTCGTGTGAAAAATGTTCATGGAAGCTGATCTTGCAAACTGAAACTGATTGATGTGCCTCAAGATTGTCTAATGTTCACTTTTGATTCTTGACACATCAAGCCCGATGAATTCACTTTCATCAGGAGCTCCTTCATCCCCATCCTCCTCCTCATCATTATCAGACGCCTCAAAGTTTTCATCGTTGTTTTCATCATTTTCACTTGACTCCTCAACCTCTTCCATGCGCTCATCTTCAGCTTCATCTTCGATTGGATTCTCCTTGTGAAAAGGAAGGAGGAGCCCTCGGCGCTTTGCCAATCGCTTGTTCTGCATGGTCGGGAATATAGTTCAAGGATTAATCAAGGAATATCAAGAATAAACTCATGAATATACCACAAATGCCAATTGTCGCGCTCTCTGGTCACCGACGGTCGATCATTGAATCGGCGGTCCGATCGCTAATAAGGCTTCGGACCGCCATTATTCCACCGGTCTGACCGCTGCTTGACTGAACAGAGAATAGATTTAGGGAAAACCCCAAATTTGCAATAATCACTCAATGGCATAGTGGACATTCATATGTCTACTCACACACTACTTATAAGATAATTATTTGCCACAAAAGAGATCAAACAAGGTAGGATTTTCGACAAACCCTAGAACTGTGGCAAATTAACAATGAGAGGATAAAGCAAGTAGATGATGATAGCTTACCGGCTCTAAAGGAGAGGAGAATCACTAGGGATGACTCCTTGGAAATATTTGAGAGCCACAAAGCCGAATAATGCAAGTTCCTCCCTCACCTAGGGTTCCAAATATGGGTGAGATTAGGCAACCAATCCACAAAGCATTTGGAGGGAATGAAAGAGGAGATGGAGAAGAACAAGATGCTACCTTGAAGCTCCAAATGGATGGCCGGAGGAGGAGATCCGGAGAGGAGATGGTGGTCTTGGCCTCGAGAGCCGAGAAGGAAGAAGATGGATCGGGCAGTGGAGAGAATGGGAGAGAAAGGAGAGCTCTCGGGTGAAGAGTTATATTACACTTCATGCAAAATCGGTCAGACCGCTAGGCCAACGGCGGTCGGACCGATGGCTTGCCAGTCGGACCGCCGAGGGCGGCCGGTCTAACCGGTTACCTCTGAAATCGACACACGCTGAGCAGGATTTGAAAAGAGTAATATGTTGTATTTTACTCCAAATCTTTGCACACTCAATCAAATAAACATATTTGGAGTATTTCCAACTTATATAGCCCATGAAAAAACTAACCTTAAATAGTTTTTATCAATTAGGCTTTTGATTTTCGCAAATGAAAACATATTTTCATGAAATTTCATCAAAAGTTGCAAAATGAGCAAATGATTGAATTTAAAGCATTCAATTGCATGTGTGAGTCATGAATACCATTATGAACATATTCATGTGAAGAATTTTGGTTCATATGGCAAAACTCGCTTACGTGCTAGAAAGTGACCACTTAGGTCAAAGTAGTATTTTGGACGAGTTTGAAAATCAAATAACTTTCCATAGGTTGGTCTTTTGGAAATCTTTTGAATACCAAAAATGTTTAAAATAACCAACTCTAGGATTTTCCTTTTGGTGAGATTTTCAAACTCCTTTTAGAATAAATTTTACACAAAAATCTAGTTTTGGTCCAAAACAAGATACCATAATGTAGCATTTTGGCTAGAAACTCATTTTCACTCAAAATAGGTTTTTCTAAAGCCAAAACCTTTGGTAAACCATTGAAAGGCATTTGTATACCTTTTGGAACTAGTTTTTCAAAGAATTACTAATAATTATGAAATTTTTGACTTTTGGCTAAAAGGCTCAATTTTGAAAAATAATACTAGCACTTAATTTATTTGGGCACACTTAGGGTTGTGATATACATGATAATGATTTAGCACCCCCCCTTAATGTGCCACTTCCATCTTGCTCAAGATATTGATAATGACATTATGAATCATAGAGTAAGAACACCCCTTTTAATATGATTTTCATGAAATGCAACCTACACAAGGCATAAGGGGCTAGATACTTCAATGTAAGTACTTGTTACCGAAATAGCATTAGTTCATGATATTACTTGATTATCCTCAAGCTTGGCTCCAAATTTGCATATGGTGATCCATCTACCTCTTCATGTGAGCTAAGCTTCCAATGCATCTCCAAGTACCTATTTAATCATTTAAGCGCATTTTGGTACCCAAAACTAGGTTGGGTCCACGAATGTTAGTCACAATGGATTTGGGCACCCAAATGGCCCTAGTTATTGTTTTAGGTGAACTAACAATTCTAGCAAACACATTGCCATTCTTATCTTTCCTAAGCAAATAATGATCATTGTAAATAAATGGCTTAGGAGAGATACCTTTGGGATAATCCTTACTAAGATGTCCTTTTTCCCGGCAATTGTAGCAAGTTGGGCCTTTGCTTCCCCTACTTGTCTTTATTTCTTGCTTCTTGCCGGCTTGCCTCAATTTTGAATGTCTTGTCTTGACATCCTTTTGATTAGGGCACACCGAGGCATATTGGCCCTTTCCGTTGCATCCATAGCACTTGATATATTTCTTCGTATGTCTCGCGTTGTGCCTTGTTTTGCTATTCTCTCTTTTCTTGGGAGTGTAGTCGATGCCACTCTTATCTTGCAAGCGTCTTTGCTTGCTCAATATATTATCGAGAGTGGTCTTTCCCTTGAAGCTTCTTTCCAAGTCAACTTTTAATTTTGTGACTTGGGCCTTGAGCTCATTATTTTCCTCCATAAGATTAGTCTCAACAAGCATAGAGGAAATAGAAGTATCTACTTTAGAGCAACAAGGCATATCAATTAAATCCTCACATGAGGTGGGTATACTAACCTTAGATGAAATGCATGAGGTAGAAGCTATACATGGCATATCATCTAATATATTGCATGCAATGCCTATATCCACCTTAGACTTATTGAGATCCTTGAGAAGTAGAGTCTCATGAGCTTCTTTTAGCTCTTCATAAGAATCCTTGAGAGAAAGAAATTCTTTCTTCAAGACTTTGAATTTTGACTTCTCCTTGCCAAGATATTCATTTAAGTCTTCTAACATTTCCATCAACTCATCATAAGTAGGCTCATCGTCATTTACCCCTTCATTATCTTGAGCCATGAAGCATTGAGTTGATGTGGAGTGAGTTGTGGACTCATCATTGTCGGAGCTAGAAGTTGAGCATTCTTCTTCCGACGTCCACTCTTGTGTGCAATCATCGCTTGTGGTGGTGGACATTTCATAATTGTCTTGAATTTTTGTCCACATCTCATGAGCGCTCTTAAGATTGCACACTTCATCAAACACCTCTACACTCAAAGCACTAAATAAACCGTTAATTGCTTGAGCGTCGAGATGTAAGCATTTCTCTTCCTCAATTGTTGGAACAAGTTGATCCAATGGAGGAGAAAAGCCAACATCTACAATCCACCATATTTTTGGACTCATGACCCTAAAATAACATGACATGCGGATTTTTCAATGTGCATAATTTATGCCATCAAAATGTGGTGCTTCACCTAGGTGCACAATTTCTTTAGTCGTCATCCTTTACTCTCTAGACGGTTAAGTCTAATAATATGAGAGACCAAGCTCTGATACCACTTGTAAGATCGAGGTGGCCAACTAGAGGGGGGTGAATAGGCAGTTTTAAAAATCTTTCGGCTCTAAAACCAATATATAATGCGGAAGCTAATAACGAATTGGTTTTGCACAAATAAAACCTAAATCAACTAGGCTCAACTAAGTGCACCAACAATATGAGTACAAAACAATATGAGCAAACATACAATGATATATAAGCAATTAAAGCAAGAATGCAAATTGCTCAAAGAAAAACACAAGTAAAAACAAGATGACGCAATGATGTTTTACCGTGGTGTTCGGAGACTTGCCGGTCTCCCCCTAATCCACGTTGAGGTAAGCCCAACCACGTTGGACCTGCTCCACTAATTAAGCCAACACCTTCGAGGTAAGTCCAACCACTTGGACCGATTCCAAACCAAACCAACACCTCGCTCCACTAGGGTTGCTCTTCCTCCGCTCCGGAGATGGCGAGCACCAAACCACTCACAAACACGCCGGGCCTTCTCACAAGCTTCTTTGAGAAGATCACCAGGCACGATGCCTCCACGTTGTCTATGTGTCGGCAAACACAAAGAGAAACAAATCTCAACCTTCACTTGAACTAATCAAGTGTCAACGCTCAAGTGGATACACAATCCACTACCTAAGGCAACAAATGCACTTAGGGTTTACTCTCCAAGCTTACCAAGTGCAACACATGCACATAAGAGAGGAGAGGCTTGCTCTTAGCTCAAGAGGCTCAAAGGATGTTCACAATATCAGCAACAACCTCTCTCAATCGGCCAAGGTGGCTATATATAGCCCACACCCAAAAACTAGCCGTTGGAAGAAGATTCCCTCAAAACAGTGCATGGCCGGTCTGACCGCCAACTAATGGCCGGTCGGATCGTTCCATGCGCCAACGGCTAGAAAACTAGCCGTTGGGCCTTCTGCCGGTCGGACCGCCATGCAATGGCGGTCCGATCGCCGCCAATCGGTCGACCGCCTGTCGTCTTGGCGGTCCGACCGCCGATGGAAATTCGATTAAGTCCCAAAACGGGCTCTCTCTGGAATAAACGTTCCGCACCAACCCCGGAACTTCCTCACATCGGAAGTTCCGTTTTTACAACGGCGGAACTTCCTGACAAAGAATCAACACTGAGGGAAATCGGTCTGACCGCCAACATATGGCAAGTTCGACCGACACAACGGCCGATCGGTCCACACAGCGATCCGACCAGTGACTACGTAGCAAAACACATTTGCTTCACTTCAAATGGCAAAACACATTCGCCCATTTGAGTACAATTCCAACAAGGTTAAAAGATGATATTCTCAGCTAGTTGCAAAACACATTTGCCAACATTTTAGAATACTCATCACAAGGAATAAGGTACATGGACTTACACCATTTGCAAACTTAAGACACATGCTAAAAGGGTTACACATGAGCCTCGACTATTTGCAAAACACATTCGCAAATAAATAGCATCATGCCTAGATGAGCTAGAGCAACCATATTGAGCTATCAACACATGACTAACTCAAACTACTAGTTAAGACCCCTCTTAATAGTACGGCAACCTATACTAGCAATCCGGTCTTTCAACCAAGCACCAAAACCGGTAAAATACTAGGAACACATCCTTAGCCCTAGCTAGTCATACCTTTGCCTTGCATCTTCTTGAAGCTTGATGATGCACATCATCACTTCAAGTCCGGGTCATTGACTTGACAATCATCAACACATGATGATCTTCTTCACTTCGGGATCTTGTCTTGAACATCATCAACACATGATGATTTCTTTATCCCGAGTCTTCATCATCCTGGAACATAACTTATTCATCCAACTCATGGAAAATGTTAGTTCCACAATATGATTATCATTAATTACCACACTGTACCATTAACTCATAATGGTGGGACAAGATACCTCAATCTTTCCCTCTTTGGTAATTGATGATAACCATTTCAAACACAAATAAATTTGATTTGATACAGGTAACACAATGTGAGTATATATGAACTACACAAGTTACATATACTCACGACATGAGTATGTAAGAACTACACAAATTCTATTTTACTCGAACATGAGTATACACAAACTACACAAGTTCTATATACTCAAACGGATATGTTTCAAAGTAAAGATCTCAATATATGTGGACGATGTAATATGGATCAATACTAATGAAACCACAAAATATAGAATGAGTTCCCCCTAAATGTGTGCATACACATATATGTAAAGAAAACATATGCACATATTCAAGATATATTTATGGTGGAGTTCTTCCTACATTTTGGATCCGAGGAATGCAATAATATATATAAGATTAAGTCGAAAGCATACCTCGTTGAATTTCACCTTTATATCCAAATGAGACTGCACATGATAATAGTAAACAAGAGAGTTAGTCTCACAATTAGATTTGTCATTAATCACCAAAATACTCCATTAACTCATAATGGCGGGTCTAGATCTTTCAGCGGCGGCGTCCGGTCGGCGGAGATGCAGCGACCTGGAGACGACGGCGGCGGCCTGGCGAAGATCTGGAACCAACGGCAGAATAATCTGGCTGCGACTGCGTCGGGCGAGCGGCCGCGTCCGGTTGGCAGAGATACCACGGCCTGGAGACGACGGCGACGACTTGGAGACGACGGCGGTCCGGCAATGGCGACGACGACTGAGACGACAAAGAAGGCAGCGAGACGACAAAGAACACTGACGGCACGCAAAGGCGAAAGAGCTAAGTTTGCCCTAGCTCTGATACCATGTTATGAATAATGTATTGTATATTCAAGAGAGCTCAATGGGCAATATATATAGAGAGTACAAGGAGGTTGACATATACAAATAAAAATACAAATATAGTCATATTCTAATAGTGCCTACTACGGAAAAAAAACTAGGTATAATGTTTCCCAACAGCATAAACGAAATTAAAAAAAGAAAAAGCCGCGTTGATCATATCAATTACAATTATACCCTGATAATGAAACACGGCCCAAGGAAAACCAATTAAAGCACAATTCTTTAGTCTTCCTCTTTCTTCCGCTCATACGCTTGCTTTATGTGTGCGTGCACTTTCGCTCTCCCACAAACTTCGCATCATCAACAACGCTCATCTTTTCTCTAGCTCACTTACGGCGTTAGTAAGATATCTCACATCCAAAGCTTTGACCAACGCCCCATTACACCATCTGCGCATAAAGTAGACGCATGATTTACCGATCATTAGATCGAGATGGATCGTTTGCCGCAATAACCACTAAGCTCATTAAATAAATAAGTCTTTGAGTTAAGCTCGTAAAACAAGTGGGGATGAAAAGAATGTCGAAATAAATCTCGACCTTTTCCAAGAGATAGAACACGCTCCTTGAGCTCATGAGCGATAAAAGCTTTCTGTGAATTTTCTCAAGGACTTTGAGCAGTCTTTATTGAAGAAACTCTGCAGTGGGTTTCAATGTTGCAACCGGGAAGGCGACTCACATCCAACCTAGAAGAAGGCAAATCATGCGGTAATTTTGGGGTTCAAATTCACTTTGCACGATCTCAAGCTAATATTATTGTCTTCTTTGGTTTAAAAGAGAGTTGGGGTTGTGATCAGGTGGGAGTAGTAATTAAGGCCAAACTCGTAGAAAGGACAATTAGTGAGCTTCATGGGGCATGCAAAGGATACAATGCTTGTCCATTTCACGCCTCATTACACCGAGCTCGCATCTCGCTCACGGGAAGGATCTTGAACAGCACACCAAGTCATGCTCCTCGACACGACGAGCGTAAACTTTGGCTCTGCAACCTCGATTCTCGCTCCACAGCCCGAAGCGCAATATTTAGCCCCATGCTCACCTAGCTTCCTTCATTTTCAAACTTGTCGGGACGAAACTGGTTTTCGTGTCTACATTCACGAGGAGGATCCGGACTACGGCTTCTCTCCTTTCCAGTGCCGGCTGGTCATCTCCATTTTCCGGACAAAGTCGTCGATCTTGTCCTCGCGATCGTCACTCGACAATGACCACCCGAGACATGGTGAGTATGTTCCTCTTGGTGCTCCCAAAATCATCAAGAAAGATGGCTACGATCTCATTTGGATCCTCCTCCATCGTGGGGAATCGGTACCGATGGTGGGCGTTGTTTCACTTCTTTGAATTATGTAGTCTACCATCTCCTTCCGCAGCTTGAATAGCAACGAGGATGGCTTCCTAAAGGGATCACTGCGGTCTTTAACGCATATCGTGGCGAGCCAAGCCAAGCAAGAGTCGCGCTAGTTTGTGCACGACTTGAATATCACAAGAAAGGCAAGGAGGAGTGAAAAATATCGCCACCTCTTCTCGCTCCCGGCTCGAACCGGAGGTCCAATTCCATTTACAACTTTGATGTGTTACTCGGTATTGTAAAATCGATTCGAAGGCAATCTCAAATGTTTACAAGGAGAACAAGACTAATTGCGATCCGTTAGCGGTGACCAATCAACACCGCAATCGCAAGACTATCACTTGATAAAACGTTGTCATGTGTCGAACAACTTAGTTCAAAATACGCAAAACATATGGATATCGAAATGTGAATCGGATCGACACCATTTCGGTGAAAATATTTACTTGCATGATTGCAACTTCGATTTGTTTGAGTGGTTACCATCTCATCGTCATCCTTCACGATGACAAAACCGCCTCAAAACCACATCGGAGGTTATTTACACCAATTTTAGAAGGGTAGAATATACGTGTTTTTAGTTCATGCGGCTAAGCGACTCTGACTTAATTTCGGCTTTCTTCCTAAATTGCATATTAATCACATATATAGAAGGTGACTACTTTCTTGCCATTGTTTGTTGTGAAAATGCGCTAATGCGATATCGCCTCTAGTGCAATGAAAGAACAAGATCAGATTTGGCTTCTCTTCTCTTTCTTCCGTCAATTTCTTTTAACTAATCAAGACATGAGAGTGAGATAAGCACAAAAATGCAAAGAAAGGAGCCGCTTCTATGTGATGAATGAATATACAATTTATGACACGAAAAGAACCGCAAACTAAGGATTGTTGGTTTATTTTCCTATTACGTGGACCCGACATGAGTCTATATACATATTAGCTATCTATTCTTTGGTTGGCTCAAATATATAAAGTGATCATATAAAATATTTATTAAGAATGGGCATCTATTAAGGAAAATATGGACTTGGATTTTAAATCAGATAGAGACTGCTTGGAATCTATCTCTATTGATAGACGGGATAGGATTCTATACTAAAGTCTATAAATAAAGGTCGATCCTCTCATCAAGGGCACACATACCATACTACCTATCTTGTAGTTGGAATTTGTGCTTACTCTCTTCACGAGAAAGACCGAACCGAGCAACAGTTTATCTATTGCTCCAGATCAAATCTACTACGAACAATGGCATCTTCATCTAGTATGTTTCTGAGTTGATATATCGTTTAGGTGTTGCAATTACCGCATATGAGATCCTACTTTTCTGTTTTGATCTTCTGATCTAGAATGGATCTTCTATCAATTGGTATCAGAGGTTATGTATGTGTGTTTTTGCAACCCGTCGCTGATTTCGCTTTTTGATCTGCTGCCCGTCTTCTGCTGCGCGTCTGCCTCGGCGGGAGTGCTTGGCCTCGCATCTGGTCGCTCGCCCTCATGCTTCCGTTTTGCTTTCGCATCTGGCGAGTTCCGCTGCTATCGCATCTGCGTGCTTCCGCCGCCTCCGCGAGCGCCGAGCGGCATCAAGGATCCCCCAAAGCGAAAAAGGAAACAAAAAAGGACAGCATGCTCTAATGGAAAAGATAACGCAAGATGGAACTTACCTGGGATTGAGATGCAGAGTAAGTCAAGAAGGGCTCGACAAGCCCACGGATCGGAATCCAAAGCCAGCTTAGCAAAGCAGTTAATTAAAGGGCAATCTGATTGGATTGGAGACTACCGCACAACAAGTCATCTTCCTTTCCTGCGGCTATGGGGAATAACAAAGTCAACTCAGAGGAAACGCCGGAAAGGGAAGGAGAGGAGAGAGAAGAAAAAAGAGATGTCTCCCCGGGAAGTTGCGAGCAAGCTGGCCCCAGCTGCCCGAGGCTTGGTATATGGTATTGCGATTTGGGAGGAGAAAAATAGGGGAGGCCTTCACCGGAAGGAAGAAATGAGTGAATAACTCGATTCTCTTCTTCTTCTTTTGAGCGGGGGAGAGCGGAAACAAGTTTATATCATTGTTATTTTTGAGATTACTAGTAAGGTGTTTAGGGCGTTGCAACGGAATCCCAAATTATCATATTTAACAGTACTTTTTTCACACATAATCAAATAACGACGATGCCAGAGAGGGAGAGAAGGTAATTTACAGGGAGTAGAAGGAAATAGGGTAAGCAATGTCGTGATCAATCATTACATGTAACTGAGCTCAATTCACAAGTGACGCACCATAATTCTTACCAATATCCAGAAGAAGAATACAATCTCAAATGCATTCCGAAAGAAAATGAAATTGATCCGTCCTAACCATAAGTGATCTTATGGTTTTGCAACCAAATCGCCCACAATCGCCGAGTGCTTCTCAACTACCTCATGGGCTAACTGAGCTATGGCGTGCTCAAGCTTAGCACAAACAGCTAATAGAAGCTGCAAGGAGTATCAGAATAGGGAAGCGTCCAGTAAGACCATAGTCTGTGATCCTTACACAGAGTTCAAACTTTATTTGCGGCACAATTGTTTGCCTTCAGATTATGTGAAAGGTGTAGTTTATATTTCTACAGGTTGCTACACAGTGACTTGGAGAACATTAGTATTAGAAAGGTTTCCATAGTTTCAATTGTAAAATGAAAGCTCAAAGGGCTCACAAGCATGTCATGATGTGAGTAGTAACATCTTCAGTGCAAATATTTATTGGTTCCTCTTTCCATGTAACATTGTTTCATCGGTTTTGCTCCCCTCGGCTAAAGCAACTTGTCTAGCCAAAAATAGAACCTCAGTCGCCACAGGAACTCCAGCCACCTGACAAACATTGAATGTCAAAATGAAGCACAACGAGAATTCAAAAAATTAAGGAAGCAACAAAATCAAACATCCCAAAAGAAGTTAAAATTGTTCTATGAAAGTACGTGCTATAAGCACAGTTGTCAAGTTTGTCAAATAGAATAGCAAGTTGGCTTCTAGGACTTAATGGTCAGCTACTGGAAGTATCCAGAGAACAGTTACTCATCCATCACACCTATACTTGCATCTATTTTGCTCGCTCAAACTTGCATAACACATGCATGCTTTGTAAGGTCAACTATAAGATGAGTACAACTGTTTCTTTCTCCCTTTAATAAATAAGGTAATTCACCCTCATCCTTCAATGAAGCTGCACATGTATCTCACCTGCAGAAGGGACAACCTCCATAATATCATCTCATGAACAAAGCAGGGTTGTGTAATATTTCTACTGGGAACATAACAACGCATTTTGAAAAGGCACAATGGCACATCATGCCATGAAAATTCATGAAAATCACAGACAATTCCTGAAATCTCTTGGGTGTTTAAAGTATCTAAACCTTATAACTCAAATTTCAGCCATGATCCGTAAGGCCGTAATTTCAAAGCATTGAGAACATAACACATACAAGGAACCATATTTTGCTACTACTAATGCATAGGAGAGTTTTTTTGGTTCCCATAAAACTTTAAGGGAATATCCACCCTCTAATAATGCATACACACTAATACCCAACGCAAATAAAAAAACTAACCTTGATAAATTTCACTACTTCAGGTGGAAAATCTAGGATTTTTTTCAAACTTCCCACAGAAGTATTCGCGTAGACCTTACAGACACAATTTCCGCTCTAGGAGCACGCAACACAGCGTATCGCCTATATAAGGCACCACCTGCCACACGAACCCTAACAGCAAACATGCCCTAATCCCGCAAGGCGATACCGATGCAGAGAGAAGACAGCTGTGGTGTAGGGTAAAATTACCTTGCGCTTGAGGTTTTTGTCATTTCAGTATTCACTCTAAAATAATGGAGGAAAAAATTCTTAAGTATTGTCCACCGGTTTCCTAAAAACGTGGTTAAAAGCTTTTCCGTTGTGTTAGTTTCCATTACTGACATAGTGACATCTTAAACCTTTTACACATGGTCAACTGCATAACAATCTAACTAAAACGAAGGTAGCAGAAGTGCAGAACAATGAACAAAAGAAAGTAATTTCTTTCACTTGCTACCTGGAAATCTAGTGAAGAACAAGTAAATAAGTTAATTTTCAAGTTTTGGGATCTACATGGCTTTTCACCGTAAATTAGGGAACTCTGAATCTCTGGTGAAATTTCATCAAGAACTGCTATATCATATTCATATATGAATTTGCAAACACTACCCAAAATTCCAACACAAACACACCAATAAGCAACCAAAACCTGTAAATTTTATCACCAAGCAGCGATCTTTACCCCTAATCTCTCAAAGAGACGCATCGAATTAATCAAAGGGAAGGGTTTCCTCATGATGCTCTCACCTGGATTATCCCCTTAATGAATAGACAACCAATAAGAAAATCAGAGTTTGATAGCTAATTAGTAGATTAATGGTTACCTCACAATGTCAGCATTCCTCTTTAGTCCTGAAATGGCACTTTGGGTGAATTGAAGCAGCTCTTCACGTTTCACCTACATGTGTATAGAAGAAACATAATGTAATTGATCTGACGGCGTAGTGGCAATCTCTTACCTGAAATGTGTTAGGGAATATCCTCTTAATACAACCTGAGTTCTTCTTGAGTCGATGTTCTTGTCAATCCATCTAGCCCATGTGGCTAGAGCTTTCTTGAATGCATCCATCGCCTCAAGGCTCGGGTACACATGGTTGCCTTCTTGATAATAGTTCAGTCTGTGGACACATAAATACTTCACCAATGGCTTGGCAGGATGGAAACTGATTGATGGTATCAGTTTTCATGTAGAACTTCAGTTCAGGGAAAAATGTGACATACCCTCTAGATGTTTTTGAGTGTGTCCACCAGTGGCCGGTGTTGAACACGACGATGTCAGCAGTCTGGTATGTCGGAGTAGTTGCTCCATCAAGCTCATCCAATCTCAGCTTTGTGTCCACAGCACCGTTTTTGCTCTCACGGATCAGCTCCTTGACCAGAAATATTGATCTTATGAAATCAACAGAGCAATTGTAGTCCTGCAATGAAGTAACATTGAGTTGAAAATTCGACAAAATTCACAGTTGTCTTTCTTTGAACGGAAGACAAAATTCAGAGTTATTATTCAGCGAGGCAGTCTATACCCTGAATTTGAAGCAGTAGTATCCTCTGGTCTTGAACTGGTTCCTCCCGGATGCTTCATATATACTCTTCTTGTTCCTGACACCATGGCGAAGAATGCAGACCAGAAACTCCCACATGTTGCGGTTCAAATATTGAGAAGTTCATCAATATATCATGAGAGGTATTTGGTATGCATATGCACAAGAAGCTTTGACACAAAAGGACTTACCTGCTCTGTGTCTCCTCCTCCACTGGCTCGGCGCTTTGCACCGCCGCCATCTCTGCTCCTCTCCCGGCTCGTCTGCTCGGTTCCCTCGCGCCCCTCCTTCTCCCGGCGCACTGGATGGCCCGGCGATGCCGGCGCCACCTCTCCCGCCCGCAGCGCCTCAGCGGCCGCTCTCGACTCGGCCTCCTCTCGGCTTGCCCCGCTCTTGTGTGCTCCGGCTCGGCCGCCGGCCTCCTACTCTCGGCGACTTGGATCGGTTTGCTCTTGAGGTGAATCCTCACCCTAATCTCTCTCTTGACTCCTCCCTTATTGCTCGAGATGTGAATAGATTGATGATATTGCTATGAATGGGATCCCGTGATAGCTAGTGATTAGTGTTCTTGCTATGGCCAACAGGGGGTGGTCGCCAAGGTTCAAGGTCGATGCGATCTTGCGTCGCCCTTGCTCCTCATGAAGGAATAAGGTACATGGACTTACACCATTTGCAAACTTAAGTCACATGCTAAAAGGGTTACGCATGAGCCTCGACTATTTGCAAAACACATTCGCAAATAAATAGCATCATGCCTAGATGAGCTAGAGCAACCATATTGAGCTATCAACACATGACTAACTCAAACTACTAGTTAAGACCCCTCTTAATAGTACGACAACCTATACTAGCAATCCGGTCTTTCAACCAAGCACCAAAACTGGTAAAATACTAGGAACACATCATTAGCCCTAGCTAGTCATACCTTTGCATTGCATCTTCTTGAAGCTTGATGATGCACATCATCACTTCAAGTCCGGGTCATTGACTTGACAATCATCAACACATGATGATCTTCTTCACTTCGGGATCTTGTCTTGAACATCATCAACACATGATGATTTCTTCATCCCGAGTCTTCATCATCCTGGAACATAACTTATTCATCCAACTCATGGAAAATGTTAGTTCCACAATATGATTATCATTAATTACCACACTGTACCATTAACTCATAATGGTGGGACAAGATACCTCAATCTTTCCCTCTTTGGTAATTGATGATAACCATTTCAAACACAAATAAATTTGATTTGATAAAGATAACACAATGTGAGTATATATGAACTACACAAGTTACATATACTCACGACATGAGTATGTAAGAACTACACAAATTCTATTTTACTCGAACATGAGTATACACAAACTACACAAGTTCTATATACTCAAACGGATATGTTTCAAAGTAAAGATCTCGAATATATGTGGACGACAGAATATGGATCAATACTAATGAAACCACAAAATATAGAATGAGTTCCCCCTAAATGTGTGCATACACATATATGTAAAGAAAACATATGCACATATTCAAGATATATTTATGGTGGAGTTCTTCCTACATTTTGGATCCGAGGAATGCAATAATATATATAAGATTAAGTCGAAAGCATACCTCGTTGAATTTCACCTTTATATCCAAATGAGACTGCACATGATAATACTAAACAAGAGAGTTAGTCTCACAATTAGATTTGTCATTAATCACCAAAACACTCCATTAACTCATAATGGCGGGTCTAGATCTTTCAGCGGCGGCGTCCGGTCGGCGGAGATGCAGCGGCCTGGAGACGACGGCGGCGGCCTGGCGAAGATCTGGAACCAACGGCGAGATATCTGGCTCATGCTGCAAGTGCGTCGGCGGCCGCGTCCGGTTGGCGAGAGATACGACGGCTGAGACGACGGCGACGACTGAGACGACGGCGGTCCGGCATGGCGACGACTGAGACGACAAAGAATGCCTAGAGACGACAAAGAACACTGACTGACGGGGCGGCGGAAGAGCTAAGTTTGCCCTAGCTCGATACCATGTTATGAATAATGTATTGTATATTCAAGAGAGCTCAATGGGCAATATATATAGAGAGTACAAGGAGGTTGACATATACAAATAAAAATACAAATATAGTCATATTCTAATAGTGCCTACTACGGAAAAAAACTAGGTATAATGTTTCCCAACAAAGATAAACGAAATTAAAAAAGAAAAAGCGCGTTGATCATATCAATTACAATTATACCACGATAATGAAACACGCCCAAGGAAAACCAATTAAAGCACAATTCTTTAGTCTTCCTCTTTCTTCCGTCTCACGCTTCGCTTTATGTGTGCACGCACTTTCTCGCTCTCCCACAAACTTCGCATCATCAACAACGCTCATCTTTTCTCTAGCTCACTTACAGCGTTAGTAAGATATCTCACATCCAAAGCTTTGACCAACGTCCCATTACACCACACCGCATAAAGTAGACGCATGATTTACCGATCATTAGATCGAGAGATGGATCGCTTGTCGCAATAACCACTAAGCTCATTAAATAAATAAGTCTTGAGTTAAGCCCGGTAAAACAAGTGGGGATGAAAAGAATGTCGAAATAAATCCCGACCTTTTCCAAAGAAGAGAACACGCTCTTGAGCTCATGAGCGATAAAAGCTTTCCGTGAATTTTCTCAAGGACTTTGAGCAGTCTTTGTTGAAGAAACTCTGCGCAGCTGGTTTCAATGTTGCAAGCGGGAAGGCGGACTCACATCCAACCTAGAAGAAGGCAAATCATGCGGTAATTTTGGGGTTCAAATTCACTTTGCACGATCTCAAGCTAATATTATTGTCTTCGGGTTTAAAAGAGAGTTGGGGTTGTGATCAAAGCGGGAGTAGTAATTAAGGCCAAACACGTAGAAAGGACAATTAGTGAGCTTCATGGGGCATGCAGTGATACAATGCTTGTCCATTTCACGCCTCATTACACCGAGCTCGCAGATCGCTCACAGGAAGGATCTTGAACAGCACACCAAGTCATGCTCCTCGACACGACGAGCGTAAACTTTGGCTCTGCAACCTCGATTCTGGCAACTCACGGGCCGAAGGTCGCAATATTTAGCCCCATGCTCGGCTAGCTTCCTTCATTTTCAAACTTGTCGTGACAAGAAACTGGGTTTTCGTGTCTACATTCACGAGGAGGATCCGACTACGGCTTCTCTCCTTTCCACGCCGGCTGGGTCATCTCCATTTTCTCGACAAAGTCGCCGATCTTGTCCTCGCGATCGTCACTCGGCAATGACCCACCCGAGACATGGTGAGTATGTTCCTCTTGGTGCTCCCAAAATCATCAAGAAAGATGGCTACGATCTCATTTGGATCCTCCTCCATCGGGGGAATCGGTACCATGGTGGGCGTTGTTTCACTTCTTTGAATTATGTAGTCTACCATCTCCTTCCGCAGCTTGAATAGCAATCGAGGATGGCTTCCTAAAGGATCACTGCGGTCTTTAACGCATATCGTGGCGAGCCGACAAGCAAGAGTCGCGCTAGTTTGTGCACGACTTGAATATCACAAGAAAGGCAAGGAGGAGTGAAAAATATCGCCACCTCTTCGCTCCCGGCTCGAACCGGAGGTCCAATTCCATTTACAACTTTGATGTGTTACTCGGATTGTAAAATCGATTCAGTGCAATCTCAACTGTTTACAAGGAGAACAAGACTAATTGCGATCCGTTAGCGTGACCAATCAACACCGCAATCGCAAGACTATCACTTGAAGAAACGTTGTCATGTGTCGAACAACTTAGTTCAAAATACGCAAAACATATGGATATCGAAATGTGAATCGGATCGACACCATTTCGGTGAAAATATTTACTTGCATGATTGCAACTTCGATTTGCTTGAGTGGTTACCATCTCATCGTCATCCTTCACGATGACAAAACCGCCTCAAAACCACATCGAGGTTATTTACACCAATTTTAGAAGGGTAGAATATACTGTGTTTTTAGTTCATGCGCTAAGCGACTCTGACTTAATTTCGGCTTTCTTCCTAAATTGCATATTAATCACATATATAGAAGGTGACTACTTTCTTGCCATTGTTTGTTGTGAAAACGCGCTAATGCGTATATCGCCTCTAGTGCAATGAAAGAACAAGATCAGTATTTGGCTTCTCTTCTCTTTCTTCCCGTCAATTTCTTTTAACTAATCAAGACATGAGAGTGAGATAAGCACAAAAATGCAAAGAAAGGAGCCGCCTTCTATGTGATGAATGAATATACAATTTATGACACGAAAAGAACCGCAAACTAAGGATTGTTGGATTATTTTCCTATTATGTGGACCTATATGAGTTTATATACATATTAGTTATCTATTCGTTGGTTGGTTCAAATATATAAAGTGATCGTATAAAATATTTATTAAGAGCCAAGTATCTATTAAGAAAAATATAGACTTGGATTTTAAATCAGATAGAGACTGCTTTGGAATCTATCTCTATTGATAGACCGGGATAGGATTCTATACTAAAGTCTATAAATAAAGGTCAGGTCCTCTCGTCAAGGGCACACATACCATAATACCTATCTTGTAGTTGGAATTTGTGGCTTACCTCTTGCTGAGAAAGACCGAACCGAGCAACAGTTTATCTATTGCTCCAGATCAAATCTACTACGAACAATGGCATCTTCATCTAGTATGTTTCTGAGTTGATATATCGTTTAGGTGTTGCAATTACCGCATATGAGATCCTACTTTTCTGTTTTGATCTTCTGATCTAGAATGGATCTTCTATCAATTGGTATCAGAGGTTATGTATGTGTGTTTTTGCAACCCGTCGCTGATTTCGCTTTTTGATCTGCTGCCCATCTTCTGCTGCGCGTCTGCCTCGGCGGGAGTGCTCGGCCTCGCATCTGGTCGCTCGCCCTCATGCTTCCGTTTTGCTTTCGCATCTGGCGAGTTCCGCTGCTATCGCATCTGCGTGCTTCCGCCGCCTCCGCGAGCGCCGAGCGGCATCAAGGATCCCCCAAAGCGAAAAAGGAAACAAAAAAGGACAGCATGCTCTAATGGAAAAGATAACGCAAGATGGAACTTACCTGGGATTGAGATGCAGAGTAAGTCAAGAAGGGCTCAACAAGCAATCCAAAGCCAGCTTAGCAAAGCAGTTAATTAAAGGGCAATCTGATTGGATTGGAGACTACCGCACAACAAGTCATCTTCCTTTCCTGCGGCTATGGGGAATAACAAAGTCAACTCAGAGGAAACGCCGGAAAGGGAAGGAGAGGAGAGAGAAGAAAAAAGAGATGTCTCCCCGAGAAGTTGCGAGCAAGCTGGCCCCAGCTGCCCGAGGCTTGGTATATGGTATTGCGATTTGGGAGGAGAAAAATAGGGGAGGCCTTCACCGGAAGGAAGAAATGAGTGAATAACTCGATTCTCTTCTTCTACTTTTGAGCGGGGGAGAGCGGAAACAACTTTATATCATTGTTATTTTTTAGATTACTAGTAAGGTGTTTAGGACGTTGCAACAGAATCCCAAATCATCATATTTAACAGTACTTTTTTCACACATAATCAAATAACGACGATGCCAGAGAGGGAGAGAAGATAATTTACAGGGAGTAGAAGGAAATAGGGTAAGCAATGTCGTGATCAATCATTACATGTAATTGAGCTCAATTCACAAGTGACGCGTCACAATTCTTACCAGTATCCAGAAGAAGAATGCAATCTCAAACGCATTCCGAAAGAAAATGAAATTGATTAGGTACTGTACAATCCTTGGCCGTCCTAACCATAAGTGATCTTATGGTTTTGCAACCAAATCGCCCACAATCGCCGGGTGCTTCTCAACTACCTCATGGGCTAACTGAGCTATGGCGTGCTCCAGCTTAGCACAAACAGCTAATAGAAGCTGCAAGGAGTATCAGAATAGGGAAGCGTCCAATAAGACCGTAGTCTGTGATCCTTACACAGAGTTCAAATTTTATTTGCCGCACAATTGTTTGCCTTCAGATTATGTGAAAGGTGTAGTTTATATTTCTGCAGGTTGCTACATAGTGACTTGGAGAACATTAGTATTAGAAAGGTTTCCATAGTTTCAATTGTAAAATCAAAGCTCAAAGGGCTCACAAGCATGTCATGATGTGAGTAGTAACATCTTCAGTGCAAATATTTATTGGTTCCTCTTTCCATGTAACATTGTTTCATCGGTTTTGCTCCCCTCGGCTAAAGCAACTTGTCTAGCCAAAAATAGAACCTCAGTCGCCACAGGAACTCCAGCCACCTGACAAACATTGAATGTCAAAATGAAGCACAACGAGAATTCAAAAAATTAAGGAAGCAACAAAATCAAACATCCCAAAAGAAGTTAAAATTGTTCTATGAAAGTACGTGTTATAAGCACAGTTGTCAAGTTTGTCAAATAGAATAGCAAGTTGGCTTCTAGGACTTAATGGTCAGCTACTCCAGCATGGATCGAAATCTCGATGCGGATGAAATCCCTGCCGGCGATAACGATAACGCCTACATCGGAAATTTTAAAAAAAAACCGGGGTGAATTCAAACTTTGAATTTTTGAATTCGAAACCGGTTGAACCGGGAAAAAACTGGAAAAACTGGAAATTGGTGAAAATGGTAAATTATGAAATTTAAATTTGGAATAATGCAAATATTAATGAGAAAATGTTTCAAGATGTACATAAAAAGTCATCCTTGGTTGCTTCACTCTCCATAGCAGTCATCTCGTCCAAGTGTTCTGAAGCATGTAACATAATAAAAAACATAAGTTAATGATAATGAACGATAGCTTGACTAGCATACAAAAAATAATAATGAGAAGTAATTCATACCAATACATTGTCGAGAAACGCGAAGGTTGTGCAATGTAGTCGTTGTTATCATAGAGTATAAGTCCTTCAAATTGTGCTAGGTGAGCCTTGTATTGATCCCAAGTGTGTGTTTCGTGTGCATATTGTAACCAATGATTGTAAAGTTGTTGGTAATATGTGGGTTCGACCCACTGGTAAACGTTTCTGGTATTGGTATTGAAGGACACAAGGCCGTAATGGAAACTAGGATCAGAAGAGACGTCCGACAAATGAGAATCATCTCCAGAAGGCAATAGATTGACATCTCGATGTCCATAAGTCCAAGTGGATTTTGAGCTAGCATGCGATTCATAGGAAGAAGAGTCATGTGGCTGAGATTGATCTTTTTGGCGACCCTTACCCCTCGTGTAGGTCTTATGAAATTATTTTGAAGCATGACAACCATGGTCTTCATCCTGAGTAGCATGCGTGAAGTTTTGCTCGCAGGTAAATTCCAATGGTTGGTCTTGCCTTGCATCATAAGCAGTCCCACCATCAGCACCATCATCGGACGACGGAGAGCTACTATCACCAGACTCTTGGTACTGGACTTCATCAGATGGCGGACTTTACATTTCTTCGTAAACGCCACAATATCCTCCTCAATTGCCTTTTTCTTCTTCTTGTCAGTCACTTGTTTCCCTGTTTGTGTAAGTGAGGCAAAGTCTTCAGCCAATTTTTCAGTTGGTTGGCTATAATATTTCCTTTTCCCAAGATGACTCTTGCCAATATTTTTCTTTGTCCACTGCTTCAATGGTTCATCATCTAGTGCTTTATTCAATTCCTTTCGAAGGATAGCATCAACTACAATCAGATGGCATGGGGGCTCACCTTCCTCGTCTAGTAGGGGCTCTGATTGTATCATGGAGCTATCAAGCCACTCGTGGATTGGGTTCTCTCGTCGTATGAGTGGCATTGATTAGATCGCCAAAAGGATCTACATCCCTATCTTCGTTTCTAGTCTCATGCTCTTGCAATCGTAGCCTCAGATTGTAGTGGACATACACGAGTTTATGTAGTTTCTTGTATCCAAGACGGTTCCTCAATTGTGTATGTACCAATGCAAATGTGCTCCAATTTCGTTCACATCCACTGGACGAAACACATTGCGAGACAATCCGCAAGGCATATTTTGTTAATGTCGGTGTCTGCGCTCCAAACGTCATCCACCATGTAGCTACAAGTAACATAAAATTTGTGTTAAACTAATAGTGATGGGTCATTTTTCATGTATATGTAAGTTCGTAACAACCTACCTGCAGAATGACGATTAGCACTCATGTGAGCCTCATTGGAAGCAAATAAACCTCGTCGATTACGGTATTGTTCTAGCTCGCCTAGAGCCTACACTGCGTCCTCGGGTGTATCGGCTATTCTTTGAATCACCATTGTCAGGGAAGCGACGAGGGCTGAGTTCTTCCCCACATTATAGAAGCGGCTCTGCGGGTTCAGCAACGATGTTGTGCAAACAAACACACTTAGAAAGTTAGAAAAAAATACAACAAATATGTGATATTTATTTGGATTTAGGAAACTATGAACTTGCCTGGAACTATGTACGTGCGGTCCTTCGTCATTGCAATTCTCCTATTAACAATCTTTATGACATGACCATAAGTGGCATCATCTTCTTTCAGTACGTCTTGAAGTTCGAAATTGAGTTTGTACGTCTTTCCAACCATTCCTGCCACTGTTGTGGGTTTCTGTTGGTCGACATATCTGAGTAGTCGGTAAATTGGTTCTACCAATTTTATGACCTAATCCATACTCGACCATCATTGTCTACTTGTGAAGCAGGAATACATGTATTCTCCTTCCTCGGTCGTGCTCAAATGGTTGGAGCCCCATACATCTGACACCATCCACTTCGTGAACTTTGCTTTTCTATCCCTAAAACTTTTCAAGAAAATGAATGTGGTTCCCTTTCCACTCGCACTTCCCGTACCACTTCCACTACCACCACCATGTTCAAACGTCGCACCCCTGGCTCTAGCTCTTTGTTGCATCTGATGTAACTCTACCGACTCCCGACGAGCTCATTCCATTTGCATTTCCTCGTTATCATCAAATGCATCTTCATATGATGGACCACGAGCTACAGGCTCTCTTGCGGCTTCCTCCATTCGCAGTCGTTCATCTTTAAGAGATTTCTTTCTTGCCTTCGCTTCTTCAAGACTTGCCAGCATGAGCCTTCGGACTTCCGCCGGAACCCCATTGCAAGCAACAACATCTCCGTATCTCCCAGCAAGATGTTGTTTTAGGCGGTGACACCTCACTTTGATTTTGTTAGATTGCAATATCTGCACTTCCAACCAAAGACCTCCTAGTCTCTCTCCATGGTCCCAAACATTGATGGATTTAGAAGTCATCACCTACAATAATCCAGACAGGATGAAAATTGTTAGTCATGGATCATATTGACAAGTGATTTCATCTTCCGTATATGGATATATGCTATACAGGTTACTGAAGGCATGTATGTTGTTTTGTGAATGGATAGCATTCTGTAGTCTTGCATACACTGATACACAACATGCATGGACTTACACATTGATTCACAATTTCACACAGCATGCAAGGATAGCATTCTGTGGTCTTGCATACACTGATACACACAGCATGCTATAGCCTTTCACATGACCACTAGTAATCTAAATGTGCAACCCTCCACAAATGCTAACCACTAGTAATCCAAATGTGCAACCCTCCACAAATGCTAACCACTAGTAATCCAAATATGCAACCCTCCACAAATGCATTCAAGATGGTTTCCTACACTACAATCTCTACTTAGTCCTTACTCCCTACAAACAATGAACTCAAAAACTCCACAAGTAGAAAAACTTTCGGACATCTTTGCTTGTGCTTGTCTTCGCCTCTGCTTCCTTGTGCTTGTGCTTGTGCTTGCTTGTGCTGCAGCTAATGTTGCTTGCTTGTGATGTGCTGCCTTGGTGCTTGCTTAAGCTAATGGAAATGGAGAATGAGAGTGAGGGAAGCTACTGGAAATGGAGATTGAGAGGGAGGGAAGAGGCCAAGAGGGAGGTAATCAGTGAGCAAAGAAACAAATGCTAGTGGGTGGGGTACATGCAGCAGCAAAAAAGGATGAGGGGGCTGCTGGCCACATGGGAGAAAGCAAGGGAATCCAAAGCAGCAAAAAAAAATTCAGCCAGTTTTTTCGATCCCACTCGGGACGATGAATCGCCGTGCCATCACTTCACGTGGGTTTTTGACCTCTGGTATCCAGAGAACAGTTACTCATCCATCACACCTATACTTGCATCTATTTTGCTCGCTCAAACTTGCATAACACATGCATGCTTTGTAAGGTCAACTATAAGATGAGTACAACTGTTTCTTTCTCCCTTTAATAAATAAGGTAATTCACCCTCATCCTTCAATGAAGCCGCACATGTATCTCACTGCGGAAGGGACAACCTCCATAATATCATCTCATGAACAAAGCAGGTTGTGTAATATTTCTCTGGGAACATAACAACGCATTTTGAAAAGGCACAATGGCACATCATGCCATGAAAATTCATGAAAATCACAGACAATTCTGAAATCTCTTGGGTGTTTAAAGTATCTAAACCTTATAACTCAAATTTCACCATGATCCGTAAGGCCGTAATTTCAAAGCATTGAGAACATAACACATACAAGGAACCATATTTTGCTACTACTAATGCATAGGAGAGTATTTTTGGTTCCCATAAAACTTTAAGGAATATACACCTCTAATAATGCATACACACTAATACCCAACTCAAATAAAAAAACTAACCTTGATAAATTTCACTACTTGGTGGAAAATCTAGGATTTGTTTCAAACTTCCCACGTATATTCGCAGAGACCTTACAGACACAATTTCCGCTCTAGGAGCACGCAACACAACAGATCGCTTATATAAGGCACCACCGCCACACGAACCCTAACAACAAACATGCCCTAATCCCGTAAGGCGATACCGATCTGAGAGAGAAGACAATTGTGGTGGAGGGTAAAATTACCTTGCGCTTGAGGTTTTTGTCATTTCAAGATTCACTCTAAAATAAT
Organism: Hsuehochloa calcarea; assembly: GCA_036346395.1. Taxonomy (NCBI): domain Eukaryota; kingdom Viridiplantae; phylum Streptophyta; class Magnoliopsida; order Poales; family Poaceae; genus Hsuehochloa; species Hsuehochloa calcarea. The sequence continues at coordinate 185,284 of JAYEVG010000050.1, read as the reverse complement.
GGAGGAAAAATTCTTAAGTATTGTCCACCGGTTTCCTAAAAACGTGGTTAAAAGCTTTTCCGTTGTGTTAGTTTCCATTATCGACATAGTGACATCTTAAACCTTTACACATGGTCAATCGCATAACAATCTAACTAAAACGAAGGTAGCGTATGAAGAACAATCAACAAAAGAAAGTAATTTCTTTCACTTGCTACCTGAAATCTAGTGAAGAACAAGTAAATAAGTTAATTTTCAAGTTTTGGGATCTACATGGCTTTTCACCGTAAATTAGGGAACTCAATCTCGGTGAAATTTCATCAAGAATCGCTATATCATATTCATATATGAATTTGCAAACACTACCCAAAATTCCAACACAAACACACCAATAAGCAACCAAAACACTCAGAATTTTATCACCAAGCAATGATCTTTACGCCTAATCTCTCAAAGAGACGATCGAATTAATCAAAGGAAGGGTTTCCTCATGATGCTCTCACCGAATTATCCCTTAATGAATAGACAACCAATAAGAAAATCGAGTTTGATAGCTAATTAGTAGATTAATGGTTACCTCACAATGTCGATTCCTCTTTAGTCCTCGAAATGGCACTTTGGGTGAATTGAAGCGACTCTTCACGCTTTCACCTACATGTGTATAGAAGAAACATAATATAATTGATCCGACGGCGAGTGGCAATCTCTTACCGAAATGTGTTAGGGAATATCCTCTTAATACAACTGAGTTCTTCTTGAGTCGATGTTCTTGTCAATCCATCTAGCCCATGTGGCTAGAGCTTTCTTGAATGCATCCATCGCCTCAAGGCTCGGTACACATGGTTGCGCTACTACAAAAGAGGCTATAGCAGACGGCCCATCACGACGGTTCCTTTGGAACCGTGCTCGTGTTGGGTCTGTCTAGGCTTTGTTGGCCTATCACGAGGCGGTTCTTATTGTGAACCGTGCGCGATAGTAAATATCGCTGACGGTTCTTAATAAGAACTGTCAGCGGATTATCGACGGTTCTATTTAAGAACCGTGCAGCGATAATTCAGAAATCACGATGGTTCTTAATAAGAACCGTCAGTAATATCACGCACGGTTATTATTAAGAACCGCTCAGCGATTTCTGATATCGCGCAGCGGTTCTTAAATAGAACCGCTCGATACTATCACGCATTTATTCTTATTGGGAACCGCTCGCGATAATTTACTATCACTGCGGTTGAACTAGAACCGCCGTGATTTCTGGCTTCATATAAATTGAGCGACACATCCTCACCAAGACCGCCACTGTGTCCATCGCCGCATCGCCATCGCTGGCCGCCTCGCCATCGCTCTCTACCGCTCCAGCGCCACTTCCTCGCCTCTAGCTCCTCCAACTGCGGCTCCTCCTCTAATACCGGTATGAGCTTGGAGATGCTTGTGGACTTGGCATTTTATTGTGTGTTAATGCATTGACTAAAAGAAAGGAGAAAAGATAGTGTAGATGCTAACTGTGAATATTGAGAATGGTGTTGTTACTATTGATTTATTACATACTTGCTGAGTCACCGCGTGTGGTACATAACTAGTGAAGAGTATGAGATGATGCCTATATTTGGGTTGCATGATTGTCCGTGCGTAGTGTTTGCTATAAATTAATCGCTAATCAATTTGACACTAATTTGTTACATGCGTAGTGTAGATGGATCGAAACTGGATGTACGGTGTGAACCGTGTGAGTCAAGAGTACATTAATGGCGTGGTTGCTTTTAGAAGAGCCACGAAAGCGTGATATGTTGAAGAAGGGATAAATTTTATGTAATCGTCAGTGCATTGATTGCGTAATCAAGATGTTTAACAACGCGGCGCAGATCGAAGCGCACTTGATTCGAAGGGGTTTCAAAAAAGGGTATACATGTTGGACCAGTCACGGTGAAGAGCAGATTATACCAGAAGTTAATAATGACGACATCGCCGAGGAAGTCAACGATTTGCTTGGATGTGGATCGTGCTTTTGATGAGGATAGGGGCACGATGACAACTGATCGGATGCTACGCGATGCGTAAGAGAACTACAGATGGGAGAGAGTTTTGTAAATTCGAGGGCTTAAGGAGGACTCGGTGAGACCTTTGTTCCCTGGCTGCAAGCCGGGATACACAAGGTTGTCAACCGTGCTTGAACTGCTGAAATTGAAGGCAAGCAATAGTTGGTCCGATAAGAGTTTCACGGCGTTGTTAGGTCTCCTAGCGGACATCCTTCCGGAGGGAAACGTGTTGCCCAGCACCACCTATCAAGCAAAGAAGGTTATTTGCCCATTGGGAATGGAAGTAGAAAGAATACATGTATGTCCGAACGATTGTATCCTCTACCGTAAAGAGTATGCAGACATGCATGTATGTCCCGTGTGCAAAGCATCCCGATACAAGCGTCAAAATACTGCTAAGGTGAAGCAAGGACCTCCTGCTAAGATGTTGTGGTATCTGCCTGTAATCCCACGTTTGAAGCGTTTATTTGCGAACCCAAAAGAGACAAGATTGCTGCGTTGGCACTCAGAGGAGCGTAAGAGAGATGGAAAGCTAAGACACCTGCTGATTACGCGGTGGAGAAACTTCGATCGGAGCTTGAAGAGTTCGGTCTTGAACAAGGAACATAAGGTTAGGGTTGAGTACGGATGGAATGAATCCTTTCGGTAACATGAGCAGCCGACGTAGCACCTGGCCCGTGAATCTATGTATGTACAACCTTCCTCCTTGGCTGTGTATGAAGCGGAAGTACATTTTGATATCACTACTTATCCAAGGGCCAAGCAACACAGGAACGATATTGATGTGTACCTAGCACCATTGCTGGAAGATCTTGTGACACTTTGGACCGAAGGGGTACAAGTATGGGATACGTACAAACGAGAGAACTTCACTTTACGCGCCATGTTATTCTGCACCATCAATGATTTTTCTGCCCTTGGTAACCTATCGGGGTTCAGGTACAAAGGAGCCAAAGCCTGTCGCAAGACCGCTTAGATGGTACCGAGAGTGTATGGATGAACAACTCACAAGAAAATCGTGTATATGGCCACCGTAGGTTCCTTCCTGTGAGTCACCCATACCGCAAGATGAAGAAACAATTCGATGGAAATAAGGAGGACAGATTCCTCAAGGGCTTTTAGAGGAAAGAGGTCTATGATATGGTTAAGGATATTGATGTTGTGTTTGGAAAGGGATGTAAATTAAGAACCCTCGTAAAAACATCCGAAGAAGCGGTCAATTTTTGGGACTTGCCTTATTGGGAGCACTTAGAAGTTCGCCATCGCTGCCGGCCGCATGACGATCACGAGGTCGGTGATGTCGGGATCCCGCCGAGTCCCAAGAACGCACCGCAAGATTCGAACCGTCTGCTGGGTACTTGTAAGGAACGGGTCCCCATAACCACCCCAACACGAAGTGTCCGACGGATGTACAGAGAGACCAGCTTGTAGATCGAAGCCGCTCGCTCACTTTCCCCAAGTAGATCGACACGTGTGCGATGTCACGCTGCCGCCGCGATGTGCCACGCGGAGGACCTTCAAGAGCTCGCTTGTCACGCGATGCGTGAACACGGGTCGGACGCCCTTCACGGTATCCTTTCTTGTCGCAGATACATGGGATGCCTTCGTGCGGATGAAGACGACGGCCAATTTCGGAGCAAAGTGCGGCACACGAGCTCTCGGTGCCCAAAACACTCACCCCCACAAACTTCGGCACCGGCCGGGCGGTAAAGCCACGGCGTGGCGGCGGAGGACGAGACCGCCGCCTCGACCGCTTGTTGGGATCTCGACGAGCGCGCGAGCTCCGTTAAGAGCGAGGGCATCACCACGCCTTGAGCAAAGATCTCTTTCGCAAACCAGTGAGACGAGGCGGTGTCCCAACGCTCGTAAATATGTCGAACCACTTAGTTCTTAATAAGTCCATAACTTCATGGTGTCTATAATAACATGATGTCCTCTTGCAGAAGCATTGACTTCGCATCTTCCCAAGGTTCCTCGAAGTGGACGGGGAGAAGGATGTACTATCTACACTCGGGAAACAAGGAGCACCGGGTCGCACGCGAGGCGTTGGGGTTTACGTACCTTAGAGGATGGATTCCCACACGACTCCGCCACATATAGGAGTAGGAAGAGATCCAAGGACCAAAGACGACGCCTACCGAACATGTCATTATTGAAAAATTTTAAGGACAAATAACAAATTTACAGAACCAAGTAAATGAACTCATGAGGGCGCAAGCCGCCCCTGTTAATTTGGGAGCAAGTCCTCCTCAACATCGAGTAGGCGTCGCGTCCACACATAATTCGACATGACGACGCAATTACCGATCGACGACATCGAGGTAATGTACATCTCCGAATGCTCCAAATATAGACATATAGGACGCCTTAGCTAATTGTGTACCGTTTTGTAGGAGCCGACGCCCTGCAAGCTCCAAGTGAGGATGGTTGGGTCGATTGCTATTGAGGCTGGGCGGGGTATGGTGTATCCATACCAGGAAGAGGCAGTGCAGCACGGTGCCCAGCTGGCGCAGGGTTACGCCAGGGTGCAGGTGGACATGGTACATGACAATTTCATGGCCATCCTACCGAGATTCCCGAACGAAGAAATCATAACACTAGGGATGCCGTGCACACTTTTATCCAAAGGCCCAAGAAGGACATCGCTCGACCTGCAGTTGACGCGATATCATCACGACCCTTTGCCTCTCCAATAGGACCTCGATGAGTCCGCCCGACCTTCGCTTGAAGCCGCCTCATCGGTTCCCGTCGAGAAGACGCCGAAGGGACAAGACAAGCGTGTCACCATATCAGTCCCTGAGTCATCTCCAGAGAAGACGTACCGCAGGCGTCTCGTTACGGGCAAATCGATATCGAAGAAGATTCAAGCGCCTGCCAAGCCCGGGCAATACTCCCTTGGATATCCGTTGGTCTCTGACAAAGAACTAACCGGCTCGGGACTAGCTTGTCAATCTTTGCATGAGTGGTACATGCGCAAGACCCAAGAGGAGGGAGCCATCTTGGAATCGTCGATCACGGAGCGAGCATTTTCATCACGAGGCGGGCCACTTCGTCGTGGGCTTCGAGGACTTATTCGACCTATACAACCTAACTGCCCTCGACGCCTCACTTCTACGATGTTGGACACTGTAAGTGTGTACAATCAATTTCTACACTCGCGTGATAGCGATAAATATCACAACTCATTCCTTACGTACAGATACATTATGAAATGTGCCCGTCGAATCAACGAACGGTGGGTTTCTCGACCCGCACGTGATCTCGAGCAAACAATAAACCAAGACGCATCCTACGTCGAGAATTACATAAAAATGGGATTACTTGCTCAGAACGGCAAGGAGTACATAATGGTGCCGTACAACCAGAAGTAAGTGCTTCACTACTTGCTACACAAAATTCGTTTGAACATATATAGGTTTATGACTATAGCGACATACATGAGTAGGTTCCACTGATTCTTGTGATTATTGTGCCAAAGAGGAACATGGTATTGTACCTTGATTCTCTACTCAACAAAACCATGACTTCACCCTTCTTAAAGGAATACTCGAAAGGTACGATCATTTCCTCCGCACATAATTGTATTGTAGTCTTCCTTCGCTTGAAATGGACGAGGATAACTTTTGGAATCATGTAGGGCGTTCATCGGCTATGTTGCCGAGGAGATTTATACAAGGGAACGAGCGCCACACTAACCCACAAGATGCGATTTCCGGTACGCGATACAACACAATAATAATATATCATACTCTGTAAATATTGCGTCTAGAACTGACTGTACCTATATATGTATATCCATTTTTGCAGTGCCGCCAGCAAAAACAAGATCACCTATGCGCATTCTACGTATGCCATCATATGCGGCTATTGATTAATTCCACGACACACGATCCCCAGGTAGGTCAATCTCGCTATAGTTATTTTCTAATTATAAATTTAAATATATATTCTTACTACTTTACTCTTGCTAGCGACAGGACTTGAACCTAGAATTAAAAGCACTCCAGAAGAACGAGGTCACACACGTTCGAGGGTTGCTCTGCGGCTTCATCAAGTCGGAAATCGTTAACCCCGACGGAGAGTTTCACGTCGTTGACTAGTTGTGATTGATTCAATATTGTAACTCACTTTGACTAGTTGTAATTCAATTTGTAACTCTAGCGACAATACTTGAAACATTCTTTTGTAATTGATTTTGAGTTAAATGAACACTTTGAGTTGTCAACAATAACTGTGATGTAGCCGTTTCTACTTATTCGCTTGTAATTGATTTTGAGTTAAATGATCACTTTGACTTGTCAACAATAACTGTGATGTCATTGCTTACGCTTGTTTGTTTTCGAGGGCATGGCTAGCAATTCCCGAGGCTAATAAAATACGACAAAAACTAGTTAGTGGAAGGACATATCACGCACGGTTTTGTTCAAAACCGTGTGTGATACTAGGTAATCGCTGCACGGTTTTGTTCAAAACCGTGTGTGATACTAGGTAATCACGCACGGTTTAAACCAAGAACCGCTCGTGATATGCAAGCCTCACGACGGTTCTTAGATCAAACCGCTCGTGATTATGTAGTATCACGACGGTTTTTATTAGAGCCGTCTCGATTACGAAGTATCACGACGGTTTTTAATAGAACCGTCTATGATTACGAAGTATCACGACGGTTTGGTAATAGAACTGCTCGTGATATTGCATTCACTGCACGGTTTGGTAATAGAACCGCTCGTGATACTTCAGATTCACGAGCGGTTCTATTAAAAACCGTGTCGTGTTAAACTTATCACGACGGTTGAAAAACCGTCGTGATAACCGCCGTTATCACAGACATAAAAATTCGAGACGGTTCAAAAACTGTTCGTGATGACGGTTCGAACCGCCTGTGATGAGGTTTTCTCGTAGTAGTGTTGCCTTCTTGATAATAGTTCATGCAGTGGACACATAAATACTTCACCAATGGCTTGGCAGATGGAAACCGATTGATGGTATCGGTTTTCATGTAGAACTTCGATCAGGGAAAAATGTGACATACCCTCTAGATGTTTTTGAGTGTGTCCACCAAAGGGTGTTGAACACGACGATGTCGCAATCCGTAAGTCGGAGTAGTTGCTCCATCAAGCTCATCCAATCTCGACTTTGTGTCCACAAAGACCGCTTTTGCTCTCACGGATCGCCTCCTTGACCGTAAATATTGATCTTATGAAATCAACAGAGCAATTGTAGTCCCGCAATGAAGTAACATTGAGTTGAAAATTCGACAAAATTCACAGCTTGTCTTTCTTTGAACGGAAGACAAAATTCAGAGTTATTATTCAATGAGGCGCCTATACCACGAATTTGAAGGAGTAGTATCCTCTGGTCTTGAACCGTTCCTCCTGATGCTTCATATATACTCTTCTTGTTCCCGACACCATGGCGAAGAATGCACTGTAAACTCCCACATGTTGCGGTTCAAATATTGAGAAGTTCTTCAATATATCATGAGAGGTATTTGGTATGCATATGCACAAGAAGCATTGACACAAAAGGACTTACTCGCTCGTGTCTCCTCCTCCACTGGCTCGGCGCGCACCGCCGCCATCTCGCTCCTCTCCCGGCTCGTCTGCTCGGTTCCCTCGCCGCCTCCTTCTCCCAAAAGCACTGATGGCCTTGGCGATGCTGGGCCACCTCTCCCGCCGTGGCGCCCAGCAGGCCGCTCTCGACTCGGCCTCCTCTCGGCTTGCCCGCTCTTGTGTGCTCCGGCTCGGCCGGCCCTGGCCTCCTACTCTCGGCAAGACTTGGATCGGTTTGCATCGAGGTGAATCCTCACCCTAATCTCTCTCTGACTCCTCCCTTATTGCTCGAGATGTGAATAGATTGATGATATTGCTATGAATGGGATCCCGTGATAGCTAGTGATTAGTGTTCTTGCTATGGCCAACAGCCGGGGGTGGTCGCCAAGGTTCATGGTCGATGCCGTCTTGGTGTCGCCCTTGCTCCTCATGCTTCCTCCGCTATGCGGCACTGCACCGAGAGAGGGCCTGCGGCCTGGGAATTGGTCGCGACCGGGACGAGGGGTGAGAGGCGGTCGGTAAGGCGGCGGAGCGAGTAGGAGGCGCGAGAGGGCGGGCGAGGCGAGGGCCGGCGCAAGGCGAAGGCGGGCGGCGGCGGCGAGTAGGAGGGGCGGCGCGAGGCGGGGGGTCGGGCGAGGCGAGGGGCGAGGCGAAGAAGGCCGACGCGACGAGGGCGAAGGAGGCGAGAGGGGGCGGGCGAGGCGAGGGCGTGCGGGCGAGGAAGGCGGGCGGCGAGTAGGAGGGGCGAGATGCGAGGAGAGAAGGCGTGGGCGGCGCTTTTAGCGAAGGGGCGAGGCGAAGAAAGAGGTGGCGATGAGGCCGAGGTGGGCGCGGGTGGGGGTTATTCGAGCGGCGGATGGGCGACGAGCGTGGGCGAGGTAAACTCATAAATATAAAGTAGTAAAGAAAATAACTCAATTCTATTAACATTTTGAGTGTTCCTCAGGCGGCGCCTAGATGTCGCTTAGGTGCTCGGCCACCGCCATGTGATTTGTTTGGGCGGAGCTAGGCAAAGCCGAATAGACGCCATCACGCCATTTCTCCTCCGCGATTCCACTTCCCCACCACCGCCGCTGAATCGACCTTCTCCGCCTCTGGCTCCCCTCCATCGTCGGATTGTCTCCCCGCCGCCGCTCTTTGTTCGTGGGAGGGGGCAACACCGGGAAGAAGATGAGGAGGCGGCGAGACAGAGAGGGGAGAGGAGAGAGGACAGCAAGAAGGGTAAGGGCGTCGGTGTCGGTGTCGGCAAGAACGTAGAGAGTGAGGAGGGTAGGGGAAGAGCAAAGAGGATAAGGGCAAGTGTCAGCCGAACGTGTTGTGCAGTAGAGAGAACGAGAGAGACGAAGCAACAGTTATGGGCCGGCCTAGTTGTGCAAAGAATAGCTTATGGGCCTACCTAGTCGTGCAAAGATAGTTATGGCTTTCTTTCCTTTCTTTTCTTTCTTTTTATCATTTTCTTCTCCACTTCCTTGCTCCCTCTGCTGATTCTGTTCGACCACCTAGGCGTTGCCTAGACACTAGGTGACCACCCTCTGCACGTCTTCCACCTAGCGCCTACGTGGACATTTATATTTTGAGATTGAAACAACTCAATTCTATTAATAGAGGACGTATAAATAGTTGTGAAAACTTTTTTTTAAAAAATGGTTAGGTGACCCAAGATATAAACAAAACATCCTGCAAAAATTCAATTTAAAAGGTGACTTATATTAGGAAAAACAAACAATATAAATTTCCCTGAATATAGCTTTATATTTTTTTTTCCTTTTTCCCTTTTTATTTTGCTGGTCTCCTTTTCAGCAAAATTTGTCCTTTTTTTTTGTTTCTCCTTCGTGTGTGGACCGAATTTTGATTTGAAATTTTGTAGCATTATATGTTGATTTTGTGTCAGTGCTATCAATTGTTTTCGGAAATTTTCATAATGGTGCACATGAGCACCCAAAGATTATGATGCACCGGATACATCATCACCTTATTGTAAGTCTTCCTAGTACACTACCTGGGTTTTGTTGGGTACAAAGGTTATTGGAAGTATGGGAGAGCTACACTACAGTACTTTAGAAATACTTTTGACCGCCCGATCAAAATTTAATAACAATAGGCTATAGCCTACAGGGGGAGAAATCCATCGTCCCAAGCCAACCAAGAACATAATCAGTTAAGCAACTCCAGGGACAAGAACTACAAGCAGTAACAGTGGCAAGTCAGTGACTGACCCGAAAGCCACAACGGCGTAAGCTCATACAGCAAGCAAATACACATATTCAGGAAGGAAGATGATCCTACAAATAGCCCTCACTTAACAACCACCCCAGGACTAATCCCTGCTAATATCTACACACACAATGACACAAACATCAGCAAGCACGATACAAAATACAAGAGATGTCATATATGATACAATGCGTGCCGGCCATGGCTGTAGGGTAGCTCTCTGCTCAGCGAGGATTGATGCTGGGCACGACACCGCTGAGCAGGTTACTGCCAGAGACATCGGATGACGACATGTACTGATCATTCCCCCCAGAAACCATCCTCGATCCCGACGCCGGTGTGACGGTGTTGCTAGACTCCATCGCCACTGATTCTGACGCTATGCTCTCCGTCTCCGGTGTCATTCGCCATATCATCTCCAGCTCCCTCACCACCTCCACCATGGACGGTCTTGAATCCGTCTCGTCTCGGCAGCACCGCAGCGCTAGTGCAGCAAACTTCTCCACACATTCTGCCGGGTACGAGCCCATCCGGCTGTCAACCGCCGAGAACACCATCCCAGACTGATTGGCAGCCACAACCTATGTATATTATTGGAAAGTGATAGGTACTTCAATCACAGGGTATCACAATTTAATTTTGTGCTTGCAAGCATGATTCAGATCATAAGATCACTACACCGCAGTTCCGATATCATAATATTTAGATAGAAATCCCTCACCAATTTGAATTTGGATATGTCACCCCTTGTGATTCTAATAGTACGGTAATACCTATTTTGGTAGCCAAGCACTGCTTTTCATGCCTGCCCATACTGAGGCAGCAAGTAACATTTGTAGTCTTCTCCTATCCTCTATGGCTTTGCATTTGTAATCTATTAAGCTTTGAATCTCTCTCCCAAAATGTTTGTGTGACCATTTCAACAGTGACATCACCAGCATAAGGTAGCATTATCAATGATCCTACATTCCTACTGCTAATAAGGGGCCTTGGTAGCAAAATTAGTATCAAATATCAACATCTTGCTAGTTATTATTTGAGGCAAAAAAAGGTGGTACAATGCAAAAATAACTTTGCCAACAAATCATGTTAGGAAGCTTAGCTAGATAACGTATGCTATTAAGATTACTAAATCCTCTTTTTCATGAAACTGCTTCTGTAATAAGTCAATAGAGACCTCAAAATATAAGTACACAGCTCGATATTTAAGCATGCATACTGCATAGCTTATATATTTACATCTTCTGATTGAATGCTAAACAATAACACTACATGTACATGGCTCACTCCTTTGATGCGATACTAAAATACAGAGAAAATATATAGTAATAAACGTGTTTAGGGTTTAGGGTTACTAAAATAGAGAACATACATGGCTCACTCCTTTATCTTTTCCTTTTATATGTTGGATTTCCTTTTCAGCAGAATTTGTATTTTTTTTGTTTCTCAATGTGTAGATCAAATTTCGATTTGAAATTTCGTGGCATGATATATTATATTGTACTCTATCTATACAATTTTTTCAAAAATTTCATAACCATTTGACGGTTTTCCAAGGATTCGAACACCAATAGAACTAAACATGTTGAGAGCAAGGATCCAAAACCAGCCCGAGGGAAATCCCGCCAGTGGTCGGTAAAAAAACGGCGGTACCGCCGGTTACGTTTTTCCGAAAAATTCGGTTGAATTTCGCTGAATTTGCTTAAAAACCAGCCAAAATTCAAAATTTGAAATTTGAACTTGCAAAACCCGGAAAACCGAATGATTTTGATCCCGGACCCCACCGGGAAATCCGTTAATCGGCGTTTACCAGCCGGTTTTTTTTCCCTGGTTGGGAGCACTATATATGTTATCATAGATGTACGAATAGCTAATGAAAATCTACTCTAATGAAAATATGTGGTCATCACTATATTGTGATATCCATCAACATAAATATATGGTGCCAAATCTGAGCAACCTAGGTGATGCTAGTCTCAAGGGACTCAACAATTCAGCTTCGCATAATGATTGCATTTGATGTACAAAAGACTACTTTTGCTGTTCTTTCATGTGCATTACATATGATTTCCCAAGGAAATATAAACAAAAACAGTATGTAAGGAGAGCGTGGGAATCTAATAATATATACCTCTCTGACTATATTTCTTCCATGAGAAATAGGCTGCATCCCAGTCAGTAGTTCCAAAACACAACACCGAGGCTGTACACGTCACTTTTGTCCGTCAGCTTATGAGTGAGGAAATACTCTGGATCAAGATAGCCCTGCAAGTGTAAAGAAAGGCAATGGGATAGTGACCAACAACATGTGGTGCATTTCACTGTCTTTTAAGAAGCTCCTTACTATTAGCTGGAAACTTAGAATAAGGCAAAATAGATGTTTATGCTAGTCATTAATCAATTTCTAAAAGTTGCATTTAAGCTTGTGGCTCTTGAAAAGAGGTTTCATCAAATAAATTCCTTGAGCAATCAAACAAACTTTGGAGCTGCATAAAACTAAAAGTTTCTTAGTCAACTAATCAAAATGTAAGGTAAATTCTGGCTATCGTAATCCACAAAAGCTAAATTCAAACAACTTATGGAGGGTTACTCACAAAACACCAAGATTATAGTATGAATGGAACTCAGTATAGCTGCATCTGATGTGGTAGATGCTAACTTATGCTTAACTAGTTCTTGTAAGACATGTGGTATTATTTGGTATAACCTACTAACCGGGGTACCCTTTACGACAGTGGACACATGACCAGGAGCAGTCCCCTCTGTTTCTGGCACCGGAGCAAGCCGTGAGAGACCAAAATCAGCAACTTTTGGAACAAACTTCGAGTCCAATAAAATATTGCTAGCTTTGATGTCACGGTGAAATATTGAGGGTCCGCTTCGGTGTGCAAATAGAGGATGCCTCGTGATGATCCCAGTGCAATTCGCAACCTCATGGGAAAATTTAGAGGCTCTTTAGCTCTAGCTGTTACACAAAACAATAGTTAGGGAAACTCAACAGGACAGAAAGGCAACATATCAGAAGTAATGATATAGGAATGCTGGTGAACAGACTTAGCACGCATACAAAACGCATAACCAAATAGCATGGAGATTGTTAGCGATATATGTGTAATTGTGTTATTCCTCGTAGTTATGAGGGTTATTTGCATATTCACCTCCTATACTTGTCTATATATACTGACCCTTTGGTCTCCTGAGAATACAAGTTGCTCTTCCTAACATGGTATCAGAGCCCATTAGGGTTACCTCTCCCGGATGCGCAACTCGTCCTCTCCTGCCCTAGCCGCCGCCGCTAGGCTCGGGTCTCTTGTAAGACGCCGCCTGTCGCGACGCTTCCTCTGCCAGCCGTCGTCGGCTTCCTCTGCCAGTCGTTGCCGACTTCCTCGCCATCGCTGCCGCCGACGCCGCCGACGCTCGCCGCCACCGACGCTCCTCTGCCAGATCATTGTCGGCTTCTCTACCAGCCTCCCGCGAGTTCGGCTTTGTGGTTCTCCTCTCGCGAGCCCAAGCCCGGATCTCCTCGAGCCGGCCGCGCGCCCCTCTGCGAGGCCGAGCCCGATCCGGCTGCCGCCGCCGCCTACGCGCGGGGGACGTCGTTGTCCGCCGCGAGGGCCGACGCCGTCGCCTCCGCTGCTGGCCGCTGCCGCCGCTGCCGCCGCCGCCGCGAGCCAACAGGGGATTAGGTCTCCCCACGTGTGCGCGTCGGCGCGACCGAATCGGGCCGCCCGCTAAAAGAAAAGCCGTGCACTATGCGGCGGAAGAAGAAAAACGCCGTTTAACCGCGCCGCCGTCGGCGCCGCTGTTAGACTTCGTTGCCTTGGTCGCCGCGCGCCGGCCGGGCCGCTACCAATGGGCACCGCTTCCCTCCTCATTGCCGGTGATCTTCAATGATGTTAATTACACCGACTTCGTGTCTCACATGCGTGGTCTTCGCCTCGGGTGTCCTCTCCGCGATGTCACCGCCCGCTTTGTTTACTCTCCGACAGAGCCTACGCTGTCGCGGTGCCTCACGATACCGACAAGGCCGCCGTTGAGGTCGCCGGCCTTGCTGATGATGCGGCTGCCTCTTCCTACCAAGAGGCTCTGGATTCCTACAAGGATCGACTGACCGCATACACTCAGTGGTACGACGACGACGCCGGCTCATTGCTTTCATCGCCAGTGTCTAGCCTCAGTTCTCTCCTGAGGTTGTGGGACTCTTTACGGCTTTCTAGATGTGGACTCACCTTCGTCAGCGCTACGAACTCTCCGGTGATGCCCTCTACCTGTCCGTGGTCCGCCAGGAGCACTCTCTTCAGCAGGGTGATGCTACTGTTGACGCTTTCGCGCCGAGTTCTCGCATGCGGCGCCGTGGACTCTCTTCGACCGCTGGTCGCCGCTCCTGCTCATGCCGCCAGTCAGATATGGCCGACTGAGTTTCAGCGTGTCTACGATTTCCTTACTCGCCTTCGTCCTGAGTTCGAGCAGAGGCGTGCCCAGCTTCTTGCACACCACCTCGTGTCACTCTTCCGAGGCTCTCACGAGATACGTCGCAGAGAGACTCGCCTAAGTGGTGTTGTTCGATGCCACTCCTCCGTGCTCGCCGCTCGTCCACTGCTACACCGATCGCTTCCACGCCAAAGACATCGCTTCCTCCAATGGCCGCCACAGCGGGGTGGTGGCCGCCTCCATCTGGCGGTGGCCGCCCTCGCCGCCCCTATCGCGACAAGGCCGCCACATTGAGTCCTAGTGCTATAAGAAGCGGCATCTTTCACGCAGCTTCTTCTACTAGCACCGCATTGGTGCTTCTACACCGACGCTCGTGATCGACTCTTCAGCAGCTTTCTCCGAAAGGTGAGATAGCCGACTTCGACGCCTCTGAGTTCTCGCATCGACTCTTCTGCAATGAGAAACCACCTCCTACACAATCAGTACCTCCCGTGGATTCTTGATTCCGAGCATCTTTTCACATGACTTCGATTCTTCCATCGCCTTTTGTTACACCTCTTGATTCTCCCGCTTGTTCTTACTGCGATGGTACCTCTCTTCTCTGCGTGGTAAAGGACCTCTCAAAGAACTCATTTTTATGTTCCTTCATTGCTCATGTTCCTCGCCTAACCATGCGCCTTCTTTCTCACAAGGACATCGACCTTGGCCGTTGGGTCATCCTTGACTCGACTCTTGTTGTGTTCAGACCGCCACACGGGGCTTTGGTTGGTTCTCGCCTCGACGCCTTGACTCACAAAGTGTCTCCGGGAGCTTGACTGCTTCACCTTCCTTCCACGCCATCGCCGCCGCCATCTCTTAGCTTCGCCGCTCCGTCTACTAGCTCTTTCCAAAGAAGGCATCACCGCCTTGGTCATCTGTGGATCTCGCCTGTCGCCTTTAGTTTGTCGTGGTCTTTTGGGGTCCGCCTCGTGAGACGGTCTTTAGATTGTCGTATGTAAGTTAGAGAAATGATTCACTTCCCTATTCTCATAGTGAGTCGTTGTCTCAAATATCCTTTTGATCTTGTTCATTCAGATAATTAGGGTCCGGCTCCCTTCATTTCGAAAGGGGGTCATCGATATTATATCATATTTATAGATGATTTCTCTCGCCACACTTGGAAATATTTTATGTCTTCTCGAAGTGAGGCCTTGTCTATCTATAAGCAATTTGCCACTATAGTTCGCACACAGTTTTCACAGTTTCTTTATAGATTCTTTCTTAGGAGTCAAGTTAGGTCATCCCTATAAAAGGATAGCATATATCCATTATCAAGAAGCAAATAAATAAACAAAGTTAATCCCTAACCAGTTGGCTAAAGGTGAGAGCCTCCTTGTTCGTCGGGATGAGTCCCGACCGAGCTTGGAGGGCGATCCCTCGCCTCCCTGGCTAATCAGATCTCAAAGCTTCACGCCGACAGGGAAGAGCCTCATCAAGGTTAGATGAGGGCGAGTGCCCTACCCTCGGTCCTCGCACCCATATCCAATCAACAACCACAACATTTGGTATCCCTAACCGATTGACTAAAGATCGAGCCTTCTTGTTCGCTTCAAGAAGAGTCCCTACCGAGCTTGGAGGGTGATCGCCGCCTCCCTAGCTAATCGGACCTCGAGTCCCGCCACCTCGATAGGAAGAGCCCGCTAGCGGTTAGATGGGCGAGTGTCCTACCCTCGATCCTCTGACCAGATCCAACCAATGACCACAACAGATTGAACGACTATTAAAATGTAAAACGAGATATCCAACGTTGGGTTCCTATGTACCTCACTTGATTGAATTTTAAGGTAAATGTTAGATGTTTATGTTGTAAGTGGTGCTAGAATAATATTTTAATTGAGAAATTATTGATCCAACAAAGGCATGTATCATCAAGAAAGCATGTATTATACTAGTATGTATGCACAATGATCCATAGCAATGAAAATGCATATGTTTGTGTCTTGATATCATTTTTCAGCTGGATGTCTGAACATTAATTGTGTGACTGTAATTATGTTATCTTTAGCAAAAGAAATGTTGCATATATTTGCATGCTAGATAGCTAGAAGAAGCTCCTAGCCCAACAGGACAATTATGAAATAAAGTAGTTCAATAAAATAAGCATATTTCAGAAATTATGTCACATATTGTAGTCTAGTGTCTACGCCTTTTAAGTTGTTTTTCAAAGTAAAGGGTGTATGTAATAACATAACAGAAACTCACGGTTTGTGATGTCTTTAGCTGTTGGCTGCAGTTAATGACTGTTAGTAAAAAAAATTGAGTAAATTTCACAAAACGACACATATGTTGGCAAAACTATCACAAAACTGCACTGTTAAGTTTTCATTTCGCAAAACTACACCTTTTGCGCCAAATTTGATATATAAATAAAAAACTGACTCCGTTACATTTGACGGAAAACTAACAGGACGGACCCGCACGTCAGCAACACATCACGATTATTCCAGTCACGATAAAAATGCATAAAAGGTATTTTGAGTATATATCACAAGAAATAGGTAAAAATCCTAAGATTTTCTACCGAATACATTATTTCATATTAATAAAAGTGCTCGAACATGTAGTTTTGTGAAATGAAAACTTGTGCGGTTTTCTATTTAGCCTGATCCACGTCAGCCGTAGCCACCTCACATCATGAAATGTCCAATCCATGTGGCGAAAGCTGCATCACTAAGCCAATGACGTGCGGGCCCATCTTGCCAGTTTCCGTCAAATGTAACAGAGTGGAGTTTTTTTTATCAAATTTGGTGCAAAAGGTGTAGTTTCGCGAAATGAAAACTGAAAGGTGCAGTTTTCTGATAATTTTGCCAACATATGTGTAGTTTTGCAAAATTTACTCAAAATTTGAAGGTGCAGTAGTGGCTACAGAAATAAAGTTCTACCTGAAAGATGATCACGTAGAGTACCATTAGGCATAAACTCATACACCAGCATCTGCAATACATGCTTAACAGTATGAGTTTATATCATCATAATTTTGAACCAAACGTATCAACTCAGTACAGAAATTGATAGGCAGTAGTTCAGTTTCTGCCATAAAGACTGCCCAAAAGGTGGGCTCACACGGTGCTAACCAACAGAACAGGATCTTATAATACCAGCTTATAATACCTATCAACAAGAAAGCACTTGTGAACTAAACAAGAAACAATGTGTTGAGCACTTGAGCTGCTCTACTGGAAATAGGATGATAACACATGCATTCATGTATATGTACTTCGGCAATGCATGGATCACATAAAATTTGGTTATCAGCTTTTCCACAGCCCATTTCAAAACAAGCAAGCAATTGAATAATAAACAGCATTTGATGAAATTAATGTTTTAGATAAAAATTTAAAAAAGGTTGCAGGGACAACCTGCTCATCCTCTTCATCACAATAACCAAGCAAAGAAACCAGGTGTCGGTGATGCAGCCTGGACAGTAATTCAATCTCTGTGAAGAACTCCTTTGAACCCTGAAGAGATCCCTGCTGTGAACGTTTTATTGCTACTATTGTTCCATCAGCCAACACACCCCTGTATACTTTCCCATACCCTCCTTGACCAACTAGTGCTGAATCACTAAAGTCATTTGTACCATGTGACAATTCTTCAAAAGAGAAGTCTTTTACGCCATCAATTTTCATCGGAATTCTTTTCTCTGCAAAGGCAGTGAAATATTGTCATTGAACAGCAGATAACTATGTTTCACAAAAAGAAAAACTAGCTCAGATAAATAGGAGCTCGTATGCAAAAGACAAACTAATATGTACAATGCTGTAATTTTGTACCAAAAAAAATTCAGAAGCAAATAAAGTAAGAAGTCCTTTAAAGAAATAAATAAAGGTGAACAACTAAAACATTATTCTGTGTGTTCTCGCAAAAGAGGCAAATCATCTAACAGTTTTAGACCATAGAGAGTATAAATGGAGGGTTTACCAGAGCGTTTCTTCGAAGAATGTCTTGAACATCTTCTCAATATAATGAGAGTAATGAGGGATGAAATACTTGCCGCTGCAACAAATGCTGCCACGACTACACCAACAATGGCACCTGTACTTAGACTGGACTTTGCACGACGCGGTAGTACTGGAAAGATAGCATGACAAAATGTGAGTTCTCTTCAAGACTTGCTATATTATGGAAATTTAAATTGATTTATCTTGAACCTGCAGCATACCAAAGTTTGCAAAACTTTCATAGCAATAAGTTGTGTGGGTATGTTTGCTGAAAAGCACCAGATGTGGTGGAACCGTGGAAGTATCCACCACAGTGCCACACCACATCCTTTTCGATCCCAAATTATTCATTTGAGATGTCATATTCTTTTCTGGAAACCTAGCTATAATGTCCTCAATCCAATATATTCTTTATTGTGAGCCCATAAAATAAGAAAACATGCTAATAACAATATCAGATGCCATTCAGTCATTCCAACGACAATCCATATACAGGATATTAGTTTTCTCTTGCTGTTGATGATATGGTAATTGAATCATGAGATGCATTGCATCTTGGCCAAACATATGATCCATCCAAAAGATAGAAGAAGAAGGAAATTCCACTTCCAGGCAGCAACCAGGAGGCAGGTTGAGTTAGTGAATTCAGTGTTATCTTCCCTTCCAATGTTCTACATGAGTACCTTCCTTTTGCCAGCTAAGGTAATCTCTATAAATGATCGATATAGAAGAGCATTCTTTTGGAAAGGAAATTCATTTATTCGGGGAGGATCTTGCTTAGTTGCATGGAACACAATTTGTCTACCTAAAAAAGCAGGGGGTCTTGAAATAATTAATATCAAGAGGCAAAATGAAGCTCCTCTCTTGAAATCTTTATATAAGTTTTTCAACAAGAAAGATATCCCTTGGGTAAACTTTTTTATGGCAAAGATACTACAGAAGTACTGACCCTCAACCGGAGAGTAAAAAAGGATCATTTTGGTGTAAGGAAGTTCTAAAACAATTGGTTTGGTCCAAAGCTATTGCTAGGCCTGAATTGAGCAATGGAAAATCGATTATTTTTGGGGACTACTCTCAGCTTTATTCTCATGCTAAAAGAAGGGATTTTTGCAAAGACCCACCCACAAGTGGGGGAGTTTGTCAAAACCCCACCTACATCTCAAATTTTGTTAGTCTCACACCCGCAAGTTTTATATCGTTGCAAATCCCCTCCCAAGGGCTCGTTTTCCATTGACCGTCTGTGTGGTGCTCATGGTTATTAAGGTGATAAGGTGAGGCGAGGCGACTCACCCCTCTCACACCTTTTAAGCGCTAAGGCGCGAGGCGAGGCGACGCCTTACACATCCTAAGGCGATGCTAAGGGAGTAAGGAAGTGGAGAAGGAAGTAAGGAAGTGGAGAAGGAGTGGAGATGAAAAGGATAAAAATAAAGAAAAAAAATAAAAGAAACTGCTGCGTCGACCGACCGATTACTATTGATGCACGCTGGGCCGGCCCATTACTCTATTCATCATAGCATCGTCGATTCGTCGCAATCCACGCCGACTTTATCTCCTCGCCTCGCGTCCGCGTCCTCTCTGCAGACGTCCGCACAAGCTGAAGAGGGCGACGTAGCCGGAGGCCGGAGCTGCAAGGGACGAGATCGGCGAGATGGAGGCGCCGCCGCCTAGGGTTCCAGTGATCGCTACTCCCACCCGCCACTCCCTGCTCTCCCCGACTCGCGGGGTCTCCCTCGCTTCATGACGCGCCACTGGCCTCCCTGCTCCCCAACACGCCACGGCCTCCCTACTCCCCCTCCGCTCGCTCCGGCCCCGATGTCGCCTCGAGCTCTCCCGCCTGATCCAAAGACACGGGCCTCCTCGCTCCGCCTCCCTTTGAATCTGCTCTACAACGCAGACGGCGACGAGCGACGGCAAGGGGGGCGACACTTGGCCTCCGACGGCGCTTACCGCTAGGCGACGCTTGCCTCCGACGGCGCTTACCGCTAGCGACGCTTAATAACCATGGTGGTGCTTGTGTGGTACTCCAACGTGCACCCTAATGGGTCATCTCCCTCACCGTTCCAAGAAGTGCCCTCTTAAGTGTCAGCACAAGGCCTTGGGGTCGACGCAGGTAGGGTTTAAGGTGATGGTGGTCATCACACGGAAGATGGAGGCACAAAGCAGGAAGAGGTGGCCGCGGCGATGCTTGTAGTCCCAGAATTTGCATTTGTGTTGAGATATATGATCCGAATTTCTAATATGGATAAATTCGAATATACCATATTAGCGGATTAGTTTCTTACTTGGGCTCCAAATCCTGCACTTCCTTATATACCTCTTGTAAGCCGCATCGGAAGAGTGGACACCCCATTGTAATTCTCATGTGTTTTGTAAACACTCCTCATATAGTGATCATCACCGGTTGGCGCCCATGGTTTTTTTCCCACAAGGGTCTTCCACGTAAAAATTCATGTCTCTTTTGTTTCTATTTTTCCTAACAAGTGGTATCAGAGAATTATAGATCTGATCGTTCTTACTACGGCTGCTCGTCGATTCATCGAGTACTCCACGCGTGGTGGAGTTCGCTCGGCATGTCGCACAAGTAGATCGATTACGATCTGAGACAAAATCGCCACCGCCGTCCGCCTCGTGGCAGGCCGCCGTCTTTCGTCGCCTCGGTCCAAGCGGCGCCAAGAACGCCCTCGGACTCAAATCGCAAGGCCACCAACCCAGATTGCCTCGATTAATCGCCAACAGCCGAGACCAACGCTTGTGTGAACGAAGAAAGTAGACAAGAAAAAAGAAAAAGCGGCACAAAGCCCGAGAAGGACCAAAAGTGCTGCCGATTTGGTAGTTTTCTGGAAAAAAATTGTTACATGCGCACGAGAAGCATACCAGGAGATTCGAAGATCTTTGGTTCGCGTACACGGAAGGTGTACCAAAAAGGTCGTGATTTTTGCTAGGTTTACACAGATCAGTACCAGCAATTTCAGGATTTATTCCACATTGTGACTTTGAAGTATGATCTTCCACTCCTGGGTCGAGACACAACATTTTCATTGTGGCAAGTCAAGATGAGGGTTGCACTGGCACAGCTGGATTTGGATGATACGTTGGAAGGATTTGATAAACAACCTACCACATGGACCGTAGATGAGAAGCGTAAAGACCATAAGGCTTTATCTCAGATTCACCTTCATCTATCAAATAATATTTTGCAGAAGGTTTTGAAGGAGAAGACATCTGCTACATTATGGCTGAAGCTGGAACAAATTTGCATGACAAAGGATCTCACCAGCAAGATGCATCTCAAGCAGAAGTTGTACTCTCACAAATTGAAAGAAGGAGGATCCGTGCTTGATCATCTTTCGGTGTTTAAGGAGATCGTTGCCGACCTAGAGTCGATAGAGGTAAAATATGATGATGAGGATTTGGGTCTTATTCTTTTGTGCTCTCTACCTAGTTTTTTTTTCAAATTTTAGAGATACCATATTATATAATAGGGATACTCTTTATAAAGTTAATGAAACTTTACATGCTAAGGAGAAGATGAAACAGATGGTACCTTCTGAAAATTCAAGTTCGCAAGGAGAAGGCTTTTTGTTCGTGGCAGGCAAAAGGAGAAGAACTCAAACAATGGATCTCGAGGCAAAAGTTCGAACGGCTACAAGGACTGGACAAAATCCAAAGGCAAGTACAAGTCGTGCAAATATTGCAATAAAAGTGGGCACGAGCATGGATGAAAATCCTACGGTTCTCATGCAGAATCCCATTTACCGGTCGGTCCCAGAATCGAAAACCCTACGGTTTTTCCCGATTTAGCAAATTCAAATTCTAGTTTTCAAATTTTGATTGGTTTTTAAGCAAATTCAAACGAATTTTATCCGGTTTTTTCGTAAATCCGTGAATCGCCGATTATCATTATCGCCGATCCACCAGAACCGCCAGAATTAGATTTTATCCTTGGGCACGAGCACAACATCTTTGAATGCTGGAAGCTGCGGAATAAAGAAAAGAAAACTGGATACTATAGGCCAAAAGGTAAACCAGATGATGAAGGTAAAGCCTCCCTTGCTACTGATGATAGTTCTGATGGAGAAGTTCTTATTGCCTTTGCTGGATGTGCTAAGACCAATGATGAATGAATTCTTGATTCCGCATGTACCTTTCATATGTGTCCTAATAGGAATTGGTTTGCCACCTATGAACCTGTTGAAGGTGGTACTGATGGGTGATAACTCATCTTGTAAGGTTGCAGGAACTGGTTCAGTTCAGATAAAGATGTTTGATGGCATTGTCAGAACTTTGATAGATGTGAGGCACATTCTAGATTTTAAAAGAAACCTCATCTCTTTGAGTACTCTTGATACTAAATGGTACAAGTATTCTGGTGAAGGTGGAGTTTTTAAGGCACCAAAAGACTCTCTTGTTGTGATAAAAGCTGATATTAAATCTGTCAATCTGTACCATATGCGAGGTACTACAATATCAGGTAATGTTACAATAATTTCAAGTTCATTATCTGTTTCCGATGCTACTAATCTTTGGCATATGCGTCTTGGACATATGAGTGAAATTAGTTTGGCAGAACTAGGCAAGAGAGGGCTTCTTGAGACATAGCATTTGCAAGCTGAAATTTATAAGCATTGTGTGTTTGGCAAACACAAGAGAATGAGGTTCAATTCGGTTCATACTATATAAGGTATTTTGGATTATGTGCATTCTGATTTATAGGGACCATCTCGCAAGCCATCGCTAGGAGGTGCTCGTTATATGTTAATAATTATTGATGATTACTCTAGAAGAGTGTGACCTTATTTCTTGAAGCATAAATCAGAAGCATTTTCAGCATTTAAAGAGTGGAAAACTATGATTGAAAGGCAAACTGAAAAGAAAGTAAAGAAACTTCGCACTAATAATAGGATGGTATTCTGTTCTAATGAATTTGAATTATATTGCAAGACTGGAGGTATAATTAGGCACTATATCATTCCCTATACTCCTCAACAAAACGGTGTAGTTGAGCGTATGAATAGGACCATCATTTCCAAGGCCCGTTGTATGTTGTCAAATGCAGGTTTGCATAGGTGTTTTTAGGCTGAAGCCACTTCCACTGCTTACTATTTTATTAATCGGATACTCTCTATTGCAATTGAAAAGAAGACTCCAATTGAGGTATGGTCTGGTTCCCCAACAAATTATTCAGAATTGAGAGTTTTTTGTTGCACTGCTTATGCTCATGTTGATAATGGAAAATTAGATCCTAGAGCTGTTAAGTACATCTTTCTTGGTTATAAATCTGGTGTTAAAGGATATAAGTTGTGGAATCCTGAAATAAATAAGGTTGTGATTAGCAGAAACATTGTCTTTAATGAATCTGTTATGCTTCATGGTAAACTGCATACTAATGTTCCTATGGAGAGAGCAGAATTCAAGTATTCAGGTGGATCACTTTGTTGGTTCAGATGACACATCAGACAAGGAAAATATTGTTGTTCATGATGCACCTATTGTTGTGGATCCTCCAATTGTTGAGCAGCCACGACAACAGTTCATTGCAGTTGACAGACCTAGCAGGGAGATTAATCCACCCAAGAGGTAGATTGAAGAAACTAATATTGTTGCTTATGTTTTGAGTGTGGCAGAAGAAATTGAAGGTAATACAGAACCTTCATCATACTCTGATGCTATTAACTCCACTGATTGTAATAAGTGGATAACTGCTATGCATGATGAGATGAAGTCACTTGAAAAGAATGACACTTGGGAATTGGTGAAATTGCCAAAAGAGAATAAACATGTTCATTGCAAGTGAATTTTCAAAAGAAATGAATGTATTTCTCCTACTGAACCGGCAAGGTATAAAGTGTTAGAGATATATGTTAGAGATATTTGTGTTTGAGTAGGACTCTAGATATTATTTAGTTTCCTTATCTGTAACCTCCCTCTGTGTATATATACCGGCCCATTGGCCTCATATTGAATACAAGTGATAATCATAACATGGTATCAGAGCAAACCTAGGGTTTCGCTTCCCTTGTCGCCTGCTGATCTGACGGCATCGCCCCTTGTCGTTCATCTTCGACGACTCCCGATCGGCTGCCTCCGGTCTCCAGATGCAGCCGCCTGCGTCCGCCTCCTCGGCCGAAGTCGTCGCGCGGTCACCGACGCCGCTTCCAAGGTCGCCGCCATCGCCTGTCGGACGGATTCGCATCGGGGAGCCGCCGCCGGCCCGCCACCGCCGAGCCCCTGTGTCGACTCCGGGCTCGGCGTTGCTCCATCTATTGTCGTCGACTACCACCGACGATCGCCGCCGCCGCTATCGAGCCCCTGTGTTGTCGCCGCCGATCGCCGCGGCCGACGCCGATCCATCCGAAAGCGCGCCGTCGCGTGGGTCGATCGCCGCCTAAACCATTGCCGGCTTCGCTCCGTCCGCCACGACCTCCCGACGCGCGAGCCGCTGCCGTCGCCGCCTCCGGACACCGCCAGTCTTCCACGCCGCCATCGGTTGTGTTCTCCGCCAGATCGGCTCGATGTCACCGACTCCACCGCCGTTGTTCCCGACGGCTCCCGCCACCACCTCGCCGCCGCCACTATCGAGGAAGACGCCGCCCCCGGTTGTTGTTGCCGCCGCCGAGGTAACTCGACAATCGCCGGTTTCATCCACCGCCCGGCTCCCTCGCCGCGGTGGTTTCCTCGCTGCCGACGCCACACGGTTTCTCCGCTGCAGAGGACACGGGAACCCTAGTTCCTCCCCTGTCCGCTGCGCTTTGCGTTGGTCGCTGGCGAAGTCGGCTGGTTCTTTAAAGAAGCCTACCAGAGCGATTCTAATATAAAAATGTTGGTCTAATCGCCGCCGCTGCTCGCCGCTTATTAGACTACGTTATTTGGTCGCCGCGGCCGTCCGGCCCGCCTACCAATGGACACCGAGATACGTCCGAGGAGACTCGTCTCGAGCGGTGCCGGTCGATGCCACTCCTCCGCTTCGCCGCCAGTACATCTGCTATACCGATCGCTTCACGCTTCAAGACATCGCTTCCTCCAATGGCCGCCACAGTGGTGGTGGCGCGCCCATCTGGCGGTGGCCGCTCGTTGTTCCTACAAATGACAAGGTCGGCCACATTGAGTCCCAAGCTACAAGAAGCGGCGGCATATTTCACGCCGTTCTTCTCCTAGCATCGCACCGTGATTCTACATCGACGTCAGATCGACTACTTCGCGCTTTCTCATCGAGCGGGAGATAGCCGACTTCGACGCCGCTTGCCGCTTCGTGTTCTTCCTCGATGAGTTCTGCAGATCTGCGATTGACTCTTCTGCACCGAGAAACCACCTCCTACACAACAGTACCTCCCCGTGGATCCTTGATTCCGAGCATCCTTCCACATGACTTCCGATTCTTCCACTGCCTTTGTTACACCTCTTGATTCCCCGCTGTACTTACTGCTGATGGTACCTCTCTCTCGCTCTCGGTCGAGGACCTCTTAGCAACTCATCTTTTCATATTCCTTCATTACTCATGTTCCTCGCCTAACCATGCACTTCTTCTTTCTCACGGATGACATCGACCTTGGTTATCGGGTCATTCTCGACTCGACTCTTGTTGTGTTCAGACCGCCACACGAGCTCGTTGGTTCTGCCCTCGCGCTCGACTCACAGCGTCTCTGGGAGCTTGACTGCTTCACCTTCCTTCACGCCTCTGCCGCCGCCTTCTCTCGCTTGGCTACTCCGCTCACCGCTTTTCCAAAGAAGGCATCACCGCCTTGGTCATCTGTGTGGATCTCGCCTGTCATCCTTAGTTCGTCGTGGTCTTCGGGATCCGCCTCAGAGACGATCTTTAGATTGTCGTATCGTAAGTTAGGCAAACAGATTCACTTCCTTATCCTCATAGTGAGTCGTTGTCTCGGCGTCCTTTTGATCTTGTTCATTCCGATGTTTGGGGTCCGCTCCTTCGCTTCGAAAGGGTCATAGATACTATATCATATTTATAGATGATTTCTCTCGCCACACTTGGATATATTTCATGTCTTCTCAGAGCGAGGCCTTGTCTATCTATAAACAGCTTTGCCACCATGGTTCGCATACGCTCTCCACTCCTATTAGTGTCTTTCAGTCGACTCTGGGCGAGTACCTCTCTCATCACCTACACGCCTTCCTTCTCGAGGTGGCACTCGCCGCCTCTTGTCCCGTGCTCATGCTCGAATGGTGTTGCCGAGCGCAAGCTTCGTCACCTTCTTGAATCGGCTCGTGCCTCGATTATTGCCGCCTATTCCACCTCACTTTTGGGCCGAGGCTATTTCCATCGCCACCTATCTCGCCAACATCCAAATTTCTTCTCGCTTCTTCGTATGCAATCTCGTTGAGCGTCTCGTGGTCTCCTTCCGACTACTCCGCCTTCGCTCTGCTTGGTCGTGTTTGCTACGCTCTCCTCGCCGAGAACGCACTAAACCGACCGCCACCGTTGAGTGTGTCCTTCGGGATACAGCGCAAGCACAAGGGCTATCGCCTTTGGGATCCTGTGAGGTCGATGGATGCGATTTCGGGATGTGACTTTCGACGAGTCTCGCCCCTTCTACCCACGCCCCGCCTCTCCTTCGACTTCCTCTCGTGGAGTCTTGTCTTTTTGACTTTTCCGATACACCTATCTCTGCCTTGCCTCATCCACCCGCCCCATCGAGTCTCCACATATTTCTCCCGTGGCCTCTCCGCCATTGTCGCCGCCGCTTGTCCCTCGCGGCTCCTCGTGCTCCCCACTACACTCGCCGACCTCGATTGAGGATCTTCCGGATGAGCCTCTTCATCGATGATTCGCCTTCGATGCTTCATCTTCCCCGACGGGCCGTCTTCTCCTCGCTACGCCTCCGCGATCGCCATCGATTCGCCCTCGCCTGCTTTGCCTTTTGCCGACGCAGCCTACTCGTGAGCTCGCTTCCCACGGATGTCAGCTCATCCCGAGTGGCAGATGCCATGGCCGAGGAGATTGTCGCCTCGAGCGCATCGGTACTTGGGATCTTGTTCCTTTTCCATCTCACTCGCCCCATCACATGTAAGTGGGTCTATAAGATTAATACTCGCTCGATGGCTCTCTTGAGCGCTATAAGGCGCGCCTTGTTGCTCGTGGCTTCCAAATAGAGCATGGTCGTGACTACGACAAGACTTTTGCTCATGTGGCCCACATGACCACAAATCGCACTCTTCTTTCGATGGCGCCTGCTCGCCACTAGTCTGCTTCTCGCCTTGATGTCAAGAATGCCTTTCTTAATAGCGAGTTGCGTGAGGAGGTCTACATGCATCCGCCACCGGGTATTCTCGCCTCGAGGGCATGGTCCGCCGCCTTCGCCTCTCTCTATGGCCTTAAGCAAGCCCTCGTGCTTGGTTTGAGCGCTTCTCCTCTGTGGTCACTGCCGCCGCTTTTCAATGAGTGATCATGATCCTGCGCTTTTGTCCACACTTCGCCTTGTGGTCGGACTCTTCTTCTTCTCAGATGTTGATGATATGATCATTCACGGAGATGACTCGAGTACATTGTCTTTGTCAAGGCTCGCCTTAGCGAGCGAGCTTCCTTATGTCGGATCTTGGTCCTCTTCGTTATTTCCTTGGGATTGAGCTTACTTCCACCCGGATGGTTTCTTTATGTCCCAAGAGAAGTATATTCAGATCTTCTTGATCGCGCCTCCTCATCGATCAACAGATCGTTGAGACTCCCATGAGCTCAATGTTCACCTCCGACCTTCCGATGGCGAGCCTTTCCGATCCGACTCGCTATCGCCATCTTGTTGGGAGTCTTGTTTACCGTCTTTGTTACTCGTCCGGATATCACTTATCCAGCTCACATTCGAGTCGATTGCTTCGCTCCCACTCAGTCCACTACACCCACCTTCGAGTTCTGCGATACCATCGTGGGACTATCTCTCGCCGTCGCTTCTTTCCACGCCCACTGCGTTGCCTTCAGCTTATTCGGATGCTACTTGGGCCACGATCCTCCGATCGCGGCCTATCTCTCGCCATCGTGTTTTTCTTGGTGGTTCGCTTATTGCCCGGAAGACGAAGAAACAGATCGCAGTTGTCCCGCTCGAGCGCAGAGGCTGAGTTGCGAGCTATGGCTTTCTTGACAGCAGAGATTACTTGGCTACGGTGGTTACTTGAGGATTTTGATGTTTTTGTTACTACACCGACTCCTCTCTTGTCAGACAGTACAAATGCTATCAGTATTGCCCGTGACCCTGTGAAGCATGAGCTCACCAAGCATATTGGTGTTGATGCTTCCTTCATGAGGTCTTGTGTGCATGATCAGGTGATTGCTCTTCAGTATGTGCCTTCAGAGCTTCAGATAGCGGATTTCTTCACGAAGGCCCAGACTCGAGCACAGCACGGCTTCTACCTTTCCAAACTCAGTGTTGTTGATCCACCATGAGTTTGAGGGGAGGTGTTAGAGATATTTGTGTTTGAGTAGGACTCTAGATATTATTTAGTTTCCTTATCTGTAACCTCCCTCTGTGTATATATACCGGCCCATTGGCCTCATATTGAATACAAGTGATAATCATAACATAAAGCAAGGTTGGTTGCTAAAGGTTATAGTCAGATTCCAAGTATTGATTTTAATGATGTCATTTCCCCAGTTGTGAAGCATAGTTTTATTCACACTTTACTCAGTATTGTTGCTATGAATGATTATGAACTTGAACAATTAGATGTTAAAACCGCATTCTTACCTGGGGAGTTGGAAGAAGACATTTATATAGACCAACCTGGGGGTTTTGTTATTCCTGGAAAAGAACACCTTGTTTGTAGATTAAATAAATCTCTTTATGGTTTGAAGCAATCTCTTAGGCAATGGTACAAGAGATTTGACTCCCATGATTTTAAGCGGTCTGATTATGATAGTTGTGTTTATTTAAAGACTATTAATGGTTCAACTATTTATTTGCTTCTCTATATTGATGATATGTTGATTGTTGCAAAAGATAAGTCAAAAATAGCAAAACTGAAAGCACAATTGAGTAATGAATTTGAGATGAAGGACCTAGGTGCGGCAAAGAAAATTCTTGGCATGGAGATTATTAGGGAGAGGCAATCTGGCAAGTTATAGCTTAGTCAACAAGGTTATATTGAGAAGGTTTTTCGTCGTTTTAATATGCATGATTCAAAGCCAGTGAGTACTCCATTGGCTTCGCATTTCAGATTATCTTCAGCCTTATGTCCTGAGTCAGATTATGATATTGAGTACATATCTAGAGTTCTATATTCCAGTGTAGTTAGTTCTCTTATGTATGTCATAGTTTATTCTCGTCCTGATTTATCTCATGCACTGAGTGTTGTTAGTAGATACATGGTTAATCGTGAAAAAGAGCATTGGGAAGCAGTTCAGTGGATTTTCATATATTTACGTGGCACTTCTAATGCTTGTTTGCAATTTGGGAATTCTATAGATGAATTTGTTGGTTATGTTGACTCTGATTATGCTGGTGATTTGGACAGAGGAGGTCTCTCACAGGTTATGTTTTCACCATTGGTGGTTGTGCTGTTAGTTGGAAGACAAGTTTACAAGCTATTGTTGCCTTATCTACCACTGAAGCAGAATATATGGCTATTTCCGAAGCTTAAAGAAACTATTTGGTCGAGAGATTTGTACACTGAGCTTTGTGGAGATAATTCTTGCACTGCTATATTTTGTGATAATCAGAGTGCTATATGACTTACAAAGGATCAGATATTCCATGAGATAACAAAGCACATTGATGTGAGATATCACTTTATTCGAGGTGTTATTGCTCAAGGTGTGCAAGATAAGTACTCATGAAGTCATGATAATCCAGCTGATATGATGACAAAGTCAGTTCCTGTTGCTAAGTTTGAGCTTTGCTCAAGCTTAGTTGGTGTTACAGTTTAGTCCTAGAGACTAGTTGGCGCACGGTGATTTTTATCTTATTGTGGAGTTATTTGGTGATTGATGATTCTTTATTATGCTACAAGAGAAAATTCGTCTCAAGGTGGAGATTGTTAATATATGTTATCAATTTCTAATATGGATAAATCCAGAACATGCCATATTAGCGGATTAGTTTCTTACTTGGACTCCAAGTCCTTTTACCCACCTATATACCTCTTGTAAGCCGCACGAGAAGAGTAGACGTCTCATTGTAATTTCTCTACGTTTTGTAAACACTCCTCATATAGTGATCATCGCCGGTGGGCGCCCGTGGTTTTTTTCCCGCAAGGGTTTTCTACGTAAAAATTCGTGTCGCTTTTGTCCCTATTTTTTCCTAACAATTTGCCCCAATTTTAGTATGTTCCGGTCTATTACGACCTATTTAGTAGGGAACTTTGTGATTTTAGGTGTCTGATTTGGTGGCGATTTGGGAGGTTTCTACATTGTGGTAGCTTTGTGGTGACTTCCCAAGACATAGCCCAATGCACCGGTCCACACTGGAGTGCCACGCAAGCGCCATGTCGGACGATCAACTTAGTGCTCTGATACCACATTGGAATGGAACTCAAATCTATTCCATGGGGCCAAAGGCCAACATATAAACATGTACAAGGGCCAAAGGCCAAAAGGCAAATAAACAGAAAGCACCCTATACAAACAGAAACTAAGACATATACTCTCAACTGTTAACACGGGAGTAGAGGAGATAGTTACCCTTTATTATTATCTATATCATTTTCCATAACTTGCTCACTTTCACTAAGTGACATCAGCTATTGTTCACATACTTGTTCTCGGTTCTCACAGATACTGGCAAGATGCAAACTTTACAACCACAAGTATCCTAATCCTAGTGAAATCCAAAACTATGCTAAAAGTCATATTGTCACGACTGGTACCGGAACGCAGCGGGTGGTCATGGAAAACGGGTGGCTTAGGCCCCGGTCCTCGACCTGGTGCCGTGGTGGTGGTAGATAAGGGAAGAAGCCAGCGCAAGGGGAGGAGGTGCGCAGGGGTAGGAAGCAGGAGAAGAAATAACAGGGAAGGAAGAGATTGATACTTCTAGCCTGCTTTCATTGATCAAATTGCCGTCCCATAAATAGGATCGGTAGTCTCCTAACAATAGTATCTAACCAGGACTCTATCTCCTAATATATCTCTTTCCTAACTTATCTTGAACTCACCTACCGATCTCAACTCGAACTCCTAATTATGAAGCCGACTACTAACCGTGCCAAGGAGATACCGTACGTACTGTGGCACGTCTAGTATAATGCAATCCCCACATGACACATATATAGATTATTTGAAACTCAGAAAAGCACTGATCCAAACCTCTAGAAACCAGATAAACATCAAGACAAAAATCGAAATGAAAATATGGAGTCAAGATAGCATAGCGTACTGTTGTTGTACCACCCTGGGTCAAAGTTGATAAGCTCATAGGGCCCAAATATATCAGAGTCCCCAATCTGCCAGCCTGTGAACATATATCTGAGTCTTAACACCTCACTTGTATTAAAAAAGGTAGTGCTATTTGGAAATAGTGTCAGGTTCATCCTCAGCCTTGGGCCTTCTTCCCACATAAAAGTAGGAACTTCTAATTGGTACAACTCCAGCGAAAGCCCAGATGATAAGTACTGCTGAAATTGGTCTTCATACGGAAGAAAATCCCAAAATCCTGGACTCTTCAGCCGGTAAACAACATAAAGTGGAATAGCACATAAGCATGGATTGGGTGCCATTGGTATGATTTCGAACGGAAGGTCCTTAGAGCATGGCGGACAAACTGTACTGTTATTTGCGGGACCTCCAGGCGCAACAACTGGAGTTGATTGACAATACTGAGAAATATTTGGTTGATTTTGAGATGTGCATACTGGGTTTCCAGATAACCTAAACATGGCATGTTAAGATAAGAAATATAAGGTACTGGAAAATAGATCTGAAAGATGTAAAAGAACCAACAGCAAGTGTTACAGTATATGCTCTCCGGTTTCTTATGTGATAATGTGAAGACATTTTTTTCAAATTAACCTTAGTAAAAGTAGCAATTAAATGTTAGTTAGAATCACCAAAGCAGCTACAACCTACATCATGGCACCATTGATATACCAAAACTAAAGTCATCGCACAACCCCTGTTTTGGGAAGAACTACAGTAGGAAAGGCCCTACTCCTGTAAAAATATGTATAAAAGAGAATATATACAGAAGGTTCATAATAAAAGGAGAGCCAGAGGGGCACAGATTAGAGTACACCTATGCTACTCACTGTAATATCGTTTCTCAGCCTTTGCAAATTAGCAATAGAAGAAACAAATCTAACACCAAAGGCTTAACTAGGTACAGATCTATATTAAAAACCGTGTTTTATTGTTCTCAAATGATACACCATCCAATGATCAACAGATCATCAAAGAAATACAGGTAACTGGGCCAATGAGTCTTTTCTTCAATAAGCACATGAAATAGACTGTGATATCCCAAGTGTTGACACGCCTCTATCAATTCACCTATCCAGCATTCATATTTCATGCACACACCAGGTTACTGACCATTTTTTGCCATGAAACAGCATGGTATTTTCTCCCATAAAAGAAGGCTCAAAGTAGCTATAGGGCCTATATCTCAGTTGTTTGGACTGATCTTTCAAAGCATAACTATACCTAATAGGCCATAGCCTTTATGACCATTGCATGCAGTTATAGATACAAATCTATAATGGCATACCCACAAGCGAACACCCTGTTCACCCTATTGCGTGTGTAAGTGTAACTCTGTTGTTGTTGCGACAAAGGCCATAAACTCCCTCAAAAGTGTAGCAGGTTAGACTTTTCCCACTCCAAAGCATCAGTTCCATCTTCAACCACATCAACCTTATTGTGATGACTCCAGTTGAGCTTTGAGGTTTGGAAACTGGAACCATTCCTTGCTTGGTTTGTAGCACTTCTGTGGTGCTGGCTTAGAAGTACCAGTTCTTGTTATCCGTATAGCCTTCTTGAACATTTGTCCAATTTCACTTTCCCCATGGTGGGTCACATTGGGAAAGAAAATCGGAAGACAGATCAGGAGGATGATTTCTTGGTTGCATTGCATCCAACTAATTGCCCAGATGAATTAATTAAATAAGCAATGTTTGAAATAGTTTCACATAAAGCAAAAACTAAGTTGGATACCCAGTACTAAGATGAACAAATCAAGGTTTGTGGCAACAAGCTAGTTTACTTGTATGCTCACATTATCAAACAACAAAGGTGTCGCAGATATTCTTGCTAGACAGTATGTGGAAGTTAGACTGCTATTCAAGCTACAGTAAAAACGTTTGGTCCGTGTGACGTTTTATTTAGTAAACAAAGATCATCAAAACAATCCCTGAATGTCAACGTAGCATCTTTATAATAGTACAAGTCAAGATTTTCTAAATTATAATTATCAAGGAAATTATTGAATAGAAATCCATACAGGATGGTAACATTAGCAGGGGGTAAAAGAGGATTTGATAGATCGGTGAGAGAATTGTTCTGGAAATCCCTGCAAAATATTTAACAGAGATTTAGACTGTCAGTCCTAAAGAAAAAGAATTAGATTATCAATCGACTCGTTCTCAAAAAAGTGAAAAGAAGTGCGGATTATGAAGTTCTTACAATACAAGACTTCTATTTCCTTTGAAATCAATATTTTGCCAGACATCAGATGGAACAGAACCATCCAAGTTGTTATTGTCCAATGACCTGAACAAAGACAAAAATTCAGCTCAGTCTGATTCAACTGTTCATTTCAGAGCATTACTATCATGCAGACTGTTTAAGAAAAAGAAACTTGCTCGTTGAAAAATAATGCTCACTACTGTCATGGCGTGGGGCCCATAGAAGGTACTCTAGCTGTCTAGCACATGGTTACTGTTCACATGAGAAGGTCCCAAGGCAAGATTACGAAGGCTTGGTTGTTACTTGTTAAGTATCTTATCTGTTAGTTAATAGTTAGGAAGCTTATCTGTTAGATTGATGTTACCTATATATGAGGAGGCATATTGTAATTGTTACTACTGACCAGTAATGAGGTAAAAGCCTTCCTTTCTCTCTAGAGATATATCCCCTATCCCAAGGCTTCTACGATCTAAGGAACATAAGTACATAACATTTGCAAACATTAAACACATAATAGCATGAAGAAGATAAAATCATACTTACAATCTTTGGAGATTAGGAAGGCCGGAGAAAGTTCTAGGAATGGAACCGTTAAGATGATTGTGGGAAAGATCTCTGCACAAATTGCACAAGTGAGCATAAACTGAAAATAACAGTTTGTGCAATTAGAATGATAAAAATGGTAGTTTTTGTAAATGGTTAGTAAAATAAACAAAATGACATGAGTTGTCTGCGAGGGCTCTCTTTTCATACATCGTAGTTATGTTGCTCGCTAGTTGGCCAGATGGTATGGGACCCCTCAACTGATTCCAACTAAGATCCCTGAAACACCAATAAGACAAAGATCAGAGCAAGTGATAGCTGTCAAATTCCCCTACATATCATGTGTAAGAAACTTTTTGCTAATAAGTAATAACAAAAAGGTCATTCGTTGTTACTAGAAGGTGAAGCTACAGTATAGAATTCTACACATACAAGTAGCCAAGCTGGGGTATTCCACTGACATTAGGAACAGGTCCTTCCAAGCTGCAGTTCCTCAAACTCCTGATGGAGACCATATCAATTAGATTAATCTCTAACAGTCACAACTACTTTAAGAGAAAAACAGAGCAGAAGTCTGAATTAAACTTGCATTCTCGCGATACATTACAACTTTACGCCTTAATTGCAAGGCATTTCAAAAGGCAACCCTCCTGAGATGCCAGCCACTTTGGGAAGTGCACATATTTTTGGGATGTGTGTATGATGAAGACTTCAATGGAGCATTACAGTACCCTAAATTTCGCTAAGAATATGTGGCCATCAATTAATAACAATGACTTGATGCATTTCTAAAGTAGAAAAAAATTGGCTATATCCTCATCTTTTTGTACAATATAGCTGGCTTGCTTTTGTGTAGACTGAACTGGCAATTTTTTAAAAATAAAACTATAAACTTAGCATGTGATTTTTGCCATGATGTGTACATTGATACAGGGATTGCTTCATGACTTATTCAAATATGCCCATGATTTTGTATTTCTGTGGGTTATGGATAAGCTAGGTTGCCAAATTTTAGTAGACCATTGATGAGGGACCTAACAATGCGAAAACTTCATTGATTTAAAATTCATTTGAGCACTGAGCTAAGAATACAGATAGAGTTCATACTTACAATTTCAGAAGTGTGGTGATATTGCCATAAGATGAAGGAATTGAACTTCCCGAGAAATTATTATTGTCTAGCTGACTGGAATCATTTGAAAAGATGTAGTTAGACGGACAGTGAATGTATAAATTTCCAAAATGTGACAATTCAAAGACGTATAAAAAAGGTGAAGAAAATAAACTGAAAGCTACTCAAGTTGATATGGATCTTTCAATGCATCATGTGCTTTGCTTCTTTCCATGGATTATTCCTGGTATAGAATTAGTATAAAAGCCCCAAAAGTTTAATAGCAATACTATTTTTCAATTTTCAAGCATGTCAGCTTGAGGTATAGATCAATAGCTTTCTAGTGGTTTATTATTGGTAAGAATAACGCCCTAGAGATCAGGATAAACCACATTTAAATCTAAACAACTAGAGCTATGGCCAGTTATAGCAAGTAAGTTCTTTTTTGCATAATCGCAAGTAAGTTCTCAGTATTATGATTGAATAAGTTATCACAAGGAACACACACCAGCAGCTATTTTTCAGTAAAGGGGGCAGTGGACTTTTGTTCATGTCGCTCCCAAACTTGTAGGTAAACACCAGTTAAAATTCAGTCAAGCTAAGAAACAACACATATAGAGGAACTACTTCTTGTGAATTCCATGCAATAATAAGACAAATTTAGTCCAATTCCTGATCAAAGATTGATATCCAACCCAACCAAAGTAACCAAAAAGTGAATATTTTTCAAACTACTGCAAGATAGAAGCTTCCGTACATGATGAGCAGTTTTGGTAACTTTGATAATTCTGGGGGAAGATAGCCCGACAAGTTATTGTTATCCAACAATCTGCAAATGAATTTATGTTGTCAGTAAAGTATAAATAAAGAACAATATTATGGTAGGTCAGGTGCTGTGGTCAGGTACTTACAGGTGAACAAGTGAAGGTAATCTGGATA
This sequence comes from Hsuehochloa calcarea, assembly GCA_036346395.1. Taxonomy (NCBI): domain Eukaryota; kingdom Viridiplantae; phylum Streptophyta; class Magnoliopsida; order Poales; family Poaceae; genus Hsuehochloa; species Hsuehochloa calcarea. The sequence continues at coordinate 148,946 of JAYEVG010000050.1, read as the reverse complement.
ATTCAGGTGGAATTTGACCACTCAATGAATTGTTGTTCATGTGACTGGATAAAAATTGGAAATCCATTAGGGTAAGGATAACTATTCCTCATTAACAGAGATGCAAAACCATATTCTACTCACAAGTGTTTGGTTTTGTTCAGGTAAGCAAATGTTTTAGGTATGGGCCCAGATATGTGGTTCTGGTCGATCTGAATCCTATCAAGGTTAGGAAGGAAGCCAATCTCCTCTGGTAAAGAACCAGTCAACTGGTTCCCATTTAAGAGCCTGCGAATATAAACAGTGGACACCTTGTTACAAGAGCAGAAACAACAGTATGAAAGCAACAATAAATCACAGAGCCCATTCCGGCCTCCAGAGGACATGACAACAATGACAAACCTACCAACAATTTATCACAGAGAAACAACTTTTTATTTAAATAACTGTCATATTATGAAGGACATGTTAAAATGGAAAATAGAAATACAAAGTATCATAGTGCAGATATATTTAGTCAATTACAGCTGTATAGCAAATAACTAAGTTGAACTACCATATCAAGACAGGATATGAAGGAAATTGATTCAGGCGGACCATTTTATTGTCCAAATTTATAATCACTGCTGCAGAATTCGACTTACAATAGTTTCAGAGAAGTGATGTTGCCAACCTCCTTAGGTATGCTCCCACTGATTGCATTCCACATAAAATCCCTTCAGAGGCAAAAAAATCAAAAATAAGTACTCAATCCCCCTTGTGTCTGTAGGATTAAAGGAATGGGTAATCCACACGACCATATGGTAACCTAAGGCTAACTCAGTAATTAATTAGCCAGCTCAAATAATTCCACTTACATTATTTTCATGTGAGAAAGCTGACCAAGCTCAGGAGCTAAAGTTCCAGATAACTCCAACCGTAGAAGCTGCCTGTAATCACATATATGTTATAGATATAAATACTTTAATAGCCATGGTATCTGCGGAGGAACGGAAGATCTCATCAAGTGAAACAAATTTTGCTAAAATGTCATAGCAATTAGATTCACTTGAAAAAAAATAAGCACAAGATATTCAGAAAAAAAAAATGCGCCAAGTCCTATCTAAACACACTTTGCATCCTTTTTTATTGCATTAATAGCTCCATCAAAGCTTCCAATACTTCAAATAATATGGTTTATTTTGCAAGAATGGCAAAACAATAAGAACATAATGAACGCTGGAACTTCTTTCTGCTTTCAAAAAAGAGAAGCTGTCAACAGCACTGAATAAGTGTTAAATCAGATTTTGCACAAAAAAAAGGCAACAAATTCAAAGATGCAAACTTGATCTATTAAGTTATGAAAGTCAACAAAATTGTATGTAAAACCAAGTTCAGGTTGTCCAATTCATCACCAAAAGCAAGCCATAACAGAAGCACATGAGTAGTGTGGAATATATGATAAGCACATGATTGACAAGGAGATCACTTATGTTCATACAATTCCTGTACATGCCAGTATCCATCGCTTGCTGTTGTGTTGTAGCAGATAATGTGATACCACTTTCCCATGCATGGATCTCCACTGTTCCAGTTGTTAAGACGATCCTGTGAATCTACCAAGCTGCCTTTGATAGCTTTCAGGGCATCGACTGCAGACCAGATGAACCAATTGTACACCTAGTTAGTTTCATAATGTAGGCAGAGGAAATTAACAAGCCTATAAAAAAATAGAACTAAGAATATATGTAGCATTCCTGACTTGTGCCCTCCTATGCATCTCTCCTTGGGTGAGGGTCATGCTTATGAGGCAAAACGTAAAATGAAAACGAATTTGTAGAGATGAAACAAAAATAAGAGTCCTGGAGGCAAAGTGCGGGATTAAGATGGATTTTACCTTCCCATGGTGCTGTGATCTGTGCAGTTGTTGGTTGCACATTGGCAAAAGATAACGTGAAGATAATGGAGCAAAGATAGAATGGTAGGGACCGTAGCATGACGCCGTTGCACAGAAAATTTGCCCAATTTGGTTGGAATATTCAGAGTTCACCGGTGCAGGCTCTCTCTGATAGCGGAGTCCATTCCCTGAAAGAGAGCAAAGGAGCAACGCTTACTTGTCCAGATCCAAAAACACACAAAAGACAATCTAAAGCCTGTGATGCACCCGATTACTGGTCAAATTTCTCAGCAAAGTAACAAAGTTGTGAGTGGGAAAAAGAACCTTATACTAAAATGGAAAATTGTTGAAATATGCTAATTAACGGGCACACCATACACCCATTAAAGGAGGCGCTACTGCTGCATCCCTTGCGATGATGATACCATAGCACCATAGCATGAACGAATGGAATAAAGGAAACAAGCACGGCATGGCATGGTACTACGTTGTGGAAGAACATGCGTGCAGGAATCGAATGAAAAGGAATGAATTCGTGTGTACTGATTGATAACAATATGGTGCAAGGAAGAAATCGATGGATATAAGCATAAAAATTAAAAAGGAAAGAAAGCTGAACTCACCAGGTAGCAAGCAGGGCAGAGCAAGTTAGCAGCAAATTAAGCAGAGGAACCGGCAGATGATGGAGTAGAAAGGACAAAGACCCAAGGAGGCAGGAATCGTGGAATGGGGCGCAAGGAGCAATAATAGGGGGGATAACTAGTCCATTAGGTAACTAAGGTGAGTATTAGTTAGTAATATTGTAATGGGAATCACGGGGTGTGTGTGATGGTTTAGGATGGACTAATGCCAAGGAAAGGGACAGGAGGAGTATTCAATCGAACGGAAGTGAGCTGGATTGGATTGACCCCTTCAACCTCCTCCTCCTCCTCCTCCTCTTCTTGTGAGGAATCAGGGAAAGTGAACGGAATATTGTAATGGGAATCGGGGGGGTGAGTGTGATGGAAAGGATGGACCCTTTCTTGCTTGCTTGCTTGTTTTTTTTCCGTTTGCTGCTTTACCATTTCCATTTCCATTTCCATTTCCCTTTCCTCGCACAACAACCGCCCCCTTCTTCCGCGATCGAGAAGAATTTCGATTTCAATCTTGAACGATTCATCCATTCACCGGCAGCGGCATTTAGGAAAGGCAGTGAGAGATTGACAATGGAAAACAAGATTGGAACGAGTTGGGGTTGGTGGTGGTGCTCTCCTCTCGCTCTCCATCCATCCACCCATCTGTCTCCTCTGACCTCAGCAGCACAATTCATTGAATTTAACTACACCGCCTATCTAGATATCCATCTCTCTCAACAAACTCTCTCTCTCTCTCTCCAATGGAAAAGTAGAAGCTTCCTTCCAAAAGAAAAGTAGGAAAATATCAACAAGGAAGACGAAGAACGGGTCAAACTCAAACGCCAAGGCCGTCCGGGAGTTGCAGCCTCCTCGCCGCTTCGCCATGCTTGCTACGGCTCTACGTCGCCGCAATGGTGCTCTTCGATGAATCTCCGCTCAATCCAACAAACATCTGCAGAGAGAGGAAAGATAAACGGGAGAATTGATAATTTACCCAGCGTGGTTTCAATCCTTTGTTACTAAGTTCGTTGTAATATACTATTTACCATACAGTTAAAAGAGCTAATAAGCATATACATCACTCTGAACATTTTTACCTTTTTCTTCTTCCATCTTTTTCTTCCACATTTTCTCTTTCTTATCTTCTTTGCTTTGGCCATGGCAGACTGGCGACGCTCCGCCCCAGCCTCTGACGCCGCGCCGCCCTGGCACCGTGTAGTACACCACATCTAGAACTAGGACTTGGGCCGTGCTTTTTTGAGCCAATCCGAAGCCCGATCGGCACGACACGACACGACGACAGCGGTCGGCCGCACGCATTTAACGGCGGGCGGGCGGGCTCGAGAATGCACTGTTAGGCGACGCACGGCGCGGACGTAATAGGCCCAACCTTCCCGTTATAGCATAAACCCTCCCTCAGCCTAGCCTAATCACTCCTCTACATCGGTCTGGCCCAACCAATCACCCCTTCACACCCGGCTCGACCCAACATCCTCCCGCCCCCCAACCCACATCCTCAACCCACGCCAAGATCCGATCATCGCCTTTCCTCCCACGCAAGATCGCCACCCACCCCCTCCTCCCTCCCTCTCTCTCCTCCTCTCCTCCCTCCCACGCGCCGCCTCTCCTCTCCTCCTCACGCGCCGCCGCCCTCCACCCTCCCTCCAGCCACCTCCTTGTCGCCGTCCTTCTCACCTCTTTCGCAAGCGCGTGGCGCGACCGAGGTGGGCGGAGTTCTTCATCGACGTCCAAGAGGAGGAGGCTATGGCAAGGAGGGCAGGCGTAGATGGCGCACTAGTGTCTTTGTTTTCCTAGCGACGGCAGAACTACCGCCGCCTTCGCAGACGCCTATAGTTACTTAGGGTCGGACTTGGGCCAAGACGGCGACGCATCGATCCCAAGACGGTGGGCTTTGGGCCGTGCTTGGGCCTGGCTGGAGGCAAGGTGGGCTAGCACGTCACGGCTGGGTGGTCGGCCGAGCCAAGACGATGCAGCCGGTTATAATGGGTTTGTGCCGCGTCGGCAAGACGGCATGGTCCAATGCCCACCACTAACTACATCTAACTCCACAACGAGGTAGAACCGAGACGTCGGTGGCGCGAAGGAGACGACTACGATCTCCATCGCTGCGGCGTCGCCCTAGGGGAGCGGGACGACGGAGACAGAGCCGCTGCGGGAGTCAAGGAGCGGCGTGTTGAGGAAGTCATTATGGTGGAGAATGGGTAGCGCCACGGGGAGATCAATGGGACGACGTGCACAGGGAGGGCGGTGGCCAGGGCGATGTCGGCGGTGTCGGTGCCGGAGCTAAGCTCGAGGATGCCCCGCGGGAGGAGGTGTAGGGAGGAGGCAGAGGGCCAGAACTAGAAAGTGAGGCCACGGGAATGGAAGGTGTGGAAGGTGATGGGGGACGGGAGGGACGAGAGGTGGTGGTGGTGGAGGTGGAGAGGAGGTTTGGGAGGAGATGGAAATCGTTGGAGTCGGAGATCGTGGAGACGGTGGGAGTATCATGGCCGGCCATGGCTGGAGTAAGGAAACATGCAAAAGGAAGAGAAGGAGAGGAAGGAGACATGGGCAAAATTGGTATTTATGCTTCAAAAGGGCAAAAAAAAGAGGCATACAAAAGATGGGGCAAAAGATCAATTACATGGAACTTAGTCCTAAATCATCGAAACCACACCAAAGGTGGGGCAAATTATCAATTTTCCTAAAGACTAGTAAGGTGTATGTGCGTTGCAACGGAATGAAAGAAAGATAAGAGATTGATACATAAGACTCGCTAACATTGATCTTCTTTTCCACTTGCTTGTCCACAAACTTAGCATACCCATCTCAATCTTGAATTCGTAGGATCTCTTACTCCAACAAGTTTCGCTTAACATCGACGTTAATCTTCAAACTATACCTGTGTGCCAAGGCATAAAATGTCAGCATCAGCCTGAGTGCCACATGTACTTTTTTTTCCTTTATTAAGAATCATCAACAAAGTTTTCAAGTTTATATGTAGATGAAACAAAAGGATTGACTCACCCTCCAATGTCCATCAAGCAGCACGTCGTCACTCCGCCGCATGTAATGTTTCACGAAGCTAGCTAGCTTGTTGAAAATTGGATACTATTGGCCCTGTTAGACCACCGTAATTCCCAAAATAGCCTCTCGAGTCCAAAATTTCCAAATTTGGCCCGTTCTCCTCGCTCTCGGCGTGGTATCGCAAAGAGAGTCCTCTATCACGCCGTCCGACCGCATCACCTAGGTGGTGCCGTCGCACTTGGCAGCAGCCAATATGTTTCTATCGGCACGGCAGAGAGCACTGCCGCCTCTGCATGGCAAAGAAGTTGCCTCCCGCCACGTGTCGCGCGGCCACGCCCGCCCCGCCGCTTTCTCGGCCCGCACAGATCGCTTTGCATGACGCGCGCGCGTGCCAGCAGGTGCACCATGCCCGCCCCCATCGCCGACATGCACAGGTTCTCAAGCGCATTTCAAATGAGGAAGTCTATAAAGCGAGTGAAACGCAATGCTATTTTCAGTTACGAAGGAAAGAGGAAGAGAGCAAGAGAGCCAGAGAGGAAGAGAGTTCTCGGAAGAGAGGAAGAGAAGGGAGAAGCCAACCCGAGAGAAGTTGAAGTTCGCTCAGTTACGGAAGTTGTGCATCGTCTTGTGAGCACGAAGAAAAGGTAAGTGTCATTCGCATCCGGCTATAGTTTTAGCTAGTTTTAGCAATGTGATTAGGATGTAATTAGATGAATTGTAGTTTCTTATTGTAGCAACTGAGTAGTTATATTGTGTAGTCGGTGTATTTTGACTTAGTGTTCGGACATCAAATTGGAAAACTTAGTGTGATTAGCACGTAACTAGAAGACTTAGTAGTTAGTAATGTGATTAGCCCGTAATTAGTTGACTTAGCAGACTTATTATTGTTAGTGTTGTAAATTTTAACTCGGTGATTTTGCATAGTGTCAGGAACTTGACCGTAAAATATCAAAATATTTGGAGGTCATTTAACGAAATAGAAATAGAATTGAAATAGAGTTGCTGACAGTCGGGTCTCACCGAGCGCCTGGTCTATGGACTCTTGACCGGGCATGTTGACCTTCGGTCCATGTACTATGCCATGGACTGCGTGAATGACAAATGGGCCCCACCTGTCAGTAAGCTTTTAATTCGAAAATTAAATAAAAAGAATACTATGCAGTAGACCCCGCATGTCATTGGTATATGCTAGGTCTAGCTCGGGCATAAATTTTTTTTAATGCATTAGGAAATTTTGAAGTGATTTATTTTTGCATTATAAATTTGAAGAAGTTAAAAAATTCATAACTATTTGGAATTAACTCCAAATTTAGTGAAACCAATTTTGCTGGTTTCATTTTTTATTTTACTTCAACTTGGAATAGGTTTGAAACTTGTTAGTACCACAGAAAATTTCAGAATTGGAAAAAATTGGTTAGGAATTTTTTTAGACTTGAAATTAAATTAATTTCAATATTTCATAGAAAATTCGTATGAACTCCAATTGGAATGAATCCATTTTTGTTCGTCACGAAATTTTATTCCCTAACTAACCATGTATATTTTATGTCCACTTGTATCCTACAATTTTTCACGAAATGTTTAAATAGAAATAGAATTGAACCTGCAACCATGTAATTTTTATGTCCAGTAGTACATTAAATTATGAAAAATTACAGAAGTGTTAGGAACTTGAAACTAAAATTTCAAAATATTTTGAGGTGGTTTAACATGTAATTCAAATGTACATAAGATGCAACAGAAATAGAATTGAAAACATGGAGGATAAAAGGCTGGTGTAAGTGGGCATGACCAAATTTGTAGAAGAATTCATTTGAAAAACCCATAAATAATTGGATGGTTCGAGCATTGCATATAAGTGGTTTCATATGCACCTGTGTTAGGTACTTCATGACGGAGATTCAAGATCTATTCTGTTCTACGGGGACGCTCTCGTACGCGACGGACTGTACGGTACGGACCTGTCAAATTGTGCCCGGGTCGTGATCCGGGCGCCGACTCTGAAGGACATGAGCCTCTTGGAGCTAAGGCGGTGCGTGCGTTCCGCGTTCGATCGCACCACTGGAAGGAAGAAGCTGCGCATCGAGGCGTTGTATGCATCGGTGGTGGGTGTGCAGGCAAGACCGTTTGGCAACTTATGAATGTGACATGTGACGCTTCATGGGTCAATTACATAGGGGTTGTTTGCAACCCCACTGCTGCGGTATATGCGTGGCCGATGGTCTATGTTCAGTTCGTGGAGAGGACGGGGACATCCGGCGTGGGTGGTTCTGGTGAAGCTGCTGGTGAGGAGCCTGCATTAGTCTCCGGTGTTGGAGGAGACGCGGGCGAGGAAGTGGGAGATGGAGACCTGAGGAGGTATGTTGATAATTTCGAGCCAACGAAGGAGTGAAGAGATGGTGGGTAGCCCGTATTGATTGCCACGAGTACCTAACCGACCAGGTGGAAGAAGTGGAAAGCGATGAGGATGTGGAAACAACCAGTTCCGAAGAAGACGAAGACGAAGAAGCTTCTACGAGAGGTGTAGTTGGTGGTGTTGTGACCACTGACATTGCTTACGTCCCCTCAAGATTGGACGACGTTGCAACGACATCGCTGGTTCTGCCACAGCCGGAGGGGGCTGAGTGGGGGTTCAATGAGGACACCCTGCTCCTAGGGCAGCACTTCCTAACAAGAGCCCCGCCCAGCATGCTATTGCTAGATAACGCCGTTAACATTGGTCAGATGTATCGGGTGCAGAGATCCAACCCCGACACCTACATAGTTAGATGTGTTGATGAATCCTATGCTTGCAAGGTCCGTGCGGAGCGGTTCACGGCCACGACCACGGGCTTCTGGATAACGGTGCTGAAGGACCACACATGCGAGCTAGCTGAGCCACTTCATAGGCACTGCAACATGATGTCCTCGTATATTACCAGCCTGATAAGCCACCTCGTCGTTGGAGATATGTCCATTTCTCCAAAGCTCCTATTGGCGGATGTTGCCAATATGGTGGGGTTCCCAGTCAGTTACAACATGGCATGGCGAGAGAAACGGATGGTCACGGAATAAATGTTCGGCACATTCGAAGAGGCTTACAACCTAGTCCCAAGAATGATGCATCAAATCGCAGAATCAAATCCCGGGACATACATAAACAAGCTTGAGCGAGTGCATCCGACGGAGGGACCCAATTGTTTTGTTCTTGAAAGGGTCTTTTGGGCCTTTCGTCAGGCGATCGAGGGGTTCAAGCATTGTTATCCTGTGCTGACGATGGATGATACCTTCCTATGTGGGAAGTACAAGGGTACCATCTTCACCGCCGTTGCAGCCGATGCGAATGACTAGTTACTCCCTGTGGCCTTCGCAATTGTTGAGAGTGAGAACACCGATAGCTGGCTGTGGTTCCTGTCCAATGTGAAGCAGGCGGTGGTCCAAGACCACCCAGATGTGTGTGTTATCTTGGACCGCAATGCTTTGTTGTTATCCGCGTTGAGCATGATGCAAAACGGGACACAACCGCTGTTCTAGTGAAATGATGTCAGGAGTCGTTGGTGCATGAGGCATCTCGCGGTGAACTTCCACATAAGGTTTCGTAGCAAGAACTTGATGAAGATGTTCAAGAAGCTCTGCATGCAGAACCAAAGGAGGAAGTTTGAAGCTGTGTGGAGACAGCTCGATGAGGAGACCGGGAAGCATCTAAGGAACTCGGCGGACGCCGAGGCAGGGGCAGCGGTAGGAGGGTTCGCGAGAGTTGGGGAGTTCACATAGTGGGTTAACTCGCACGCACCCGACTTGGAGAAATGGTCCCTGCTGTACGACACCGGTGGTGCAAGGTACGGGATCATAATGACCAACATGTCCGAGGTGTACATCGGTGTTCTCAAGGGTGTTCGATCCCTGCCGATCACTGCGATCGTGGAGGAGAGCTGGAATCGTACTGTCGGGTACTTCGTTAATAGAGTCATGATGGCTAAGAAGTATCTGGGGGATGGTAAGCAATTCTCTAAAGTAATGCACGTGTACATAGAGAAGAAATCAGCAAGGCTCATTCGCACGTTGCTCGTACCATGGATGGCATCAGGCAGAAGTTCGAGATCCGGCTTAGGGAGAAGTACGTGATGGGCCACGCTAGAGGGGATCGGAAGCAGGTGCGCACGATTGGTGATGAAGCGTCGTGCACCTGCAACAAGCCACGTCTTCTCCACAAACCATGCTCCCATGTGTACATGGCGTGCGTGCATGGTGCCAGGCCTCGAAGCATTACATCTTCGAGTACTACGACATCCACCACCTGTATGGAACTTGGAGTGTCGAGTTCTATTCGTATGGCCTAGACATACCCTATAGGGACATCTGGCCGGGGCAAGTGAAGTGGGTGCCGAATGACGCATTGAAGCAACCTGGCCGTGGAAGATGTCAGTCACGAAGCATTCGGAACGACATGGACGACAACCAGCGTAGGCAACGGGTTTGCCACCCCAGATGCAGACTGTGTAAGATGGTTGGCCACTCCATCAACCGCTGCCCAAACAGACCCAGCACAAGTAGCACACTGTAGCGACCAAGATTTAATTATTAAGTCATGATGTTGCATACTTATTTTAATGCCTTGTATGAGTTGCATCATTGTCAATCCATACCTTTCTGTACGGACATAATGTTATGTTGTTTGGGTCATATGTTAACTCATTATGGTCATATCTACTGTTATGTTGTACGGGAGTGCATATGGTGTTATTCACTTTGTCTTACATTCTGTTGTCACATGTTTTGCTTTGTTTTTCTGTGCCATACATTTTGTTTTATATGCGGACTAACATGTTGTTTCTCTCTCGACAAGAGATCGCACAACCTCTAGTTGACGGCCCGTATGAGCTGCTCGATGCACACTGGGATGGGCGACACCGATGCCTGGCGTGGTCGTCCGGCGTCGGCCCTCTGAGTCTGGTCCTGAGCGCCCCCAGAGAGAGGTGGCATCTTGACGAGCGGTATGTCCCGAGACTACGGGACACCGTTCTCCTGCCCATTGCCCGCATATTGGACCTACCGCACGCATTTCAGTTTGACGCGAAACTCCTATCTACGCTCGTGGATTGTTGGAGACCAGAGACTCACACCTTCCACTTCCGGTGGGGGAGATGACCGTAACTCTGGAGGACGTAGCTATGCTTACAGGTCTACCACTACGCGGTCTTCCAGTAGTGTCACCTCCAAGGCGAGTATACTGGAAGGTGTGTATGGCTAATAGATTCGGACACCCGATTCCTAACAACATATCGGGTGTGCCACATTTACGTCATGGAGTACATGACCGCCTCTGCTCATGCGATCAGAGGCGCTTAGGACACACTTCCTCGCGTACCTTTTGTTATCGTCGAATGGATCTTATTTCCTACAACTCCGGGAGACTGTGTGTACCCTAGCTACATCCATCTCGCAGAGTCTTTGGTGGATGCTCAGCCCGACGAGGTGTCATAATACAGTTGGGGCTTCGCAGTGCTTTGTGCTACTTACCGAGGGTTGTGCGATGCCTCTCAACGCAGTATAGGCAGGGAGCCAGTCCTCATGGTATGCTACACACTGCTGCAGTTATAGTCATGGGAGCACTTTCCGGTTGGCCGACCATATTTTTGGAGCACCGTGTATCTTTTCCAGTTGAGTGTTGAGATTTACGGTAATGCTGGAGGCGACGACCCTGTCAATGGGCCTACAATGGGAACGCATTGGACACGTGGTACCCTAGGTTGGGCCAGAGAGAGACCGAGGCGTGTGTACCCTGAGTTTCATAACCTATTCGAGACTCTGCACGAGGACGAGGTCATCTGGTGGCCATATATTATATAGTTCCTTACAGACACGGCCCCCTACGGACTATCCTTGCAGTGCACTCAAGACGAAATGCTCTGGTTGACGACCTACCACCTAGTCTTCTCCCACATGGTCGAAGTGTACAATCCACAGCGGGTCATAAAATAGTTTGGCCTTTACCAGGAGGCGCCACCGCCGCCAGGACGACCTCTCACCGCGAAGGCCCACCGGTATGTCATTTTTCGGTGTCATATTAGCCGCATGTTTAACTTAGATTTTTTGACATCCGATTTCAATTGCAGGCAAACGAGAAAAGGTCGAAGGAGCGACGACTGGAGGCAGACACAGCAGTCGTAGACAGTGTTGTGGGGCGAGAGGGCGGCGACAGACGTGGTGCATGAATTATAAGGCTATGTCATCCAGACGTATATTGCGTACTTACGGTGGTACGTTCTGCACACTAGGTGCAGGCTCACTGGGCCAGCGCCACAGCATCCAGTGGAGGTCATGCACGATGTCGTTGTACTAGCAGGTCCCGACCATCACCAGGCGGCACGCCACGACGAGACGGTAAAACATTCTTCGTAGAAATTTTGTCCGGTAATATGTTTGTTACATACTATCGTTTTTCTCGCAGCACCACCGCGTTGATCGTATCCAGCGTGAGGGTGCTGGAGCTCTACGTCGTGGAAACAATAGCACATTTGATCGCCTCCTAGGTGCGGTGCACGCCATGACCGAGGACACGAGGGCTGCAATTAGGACCATAAATTGTGGTCACCACAGCGATGTTCACGTACAACATCGCGACCACTGAAGGCACCCTCCACCCCCTCCGCCCTCGGCACCGCCCTCCGCACGTCTGTCGCACTCCGGGAGTCGTTGGAGCTACGGTCGCTCAGCCTCGTCATCTTTCTGTCGGTTGTTGTCATTAGTACTTGTCCATGCACTCCTTTCGAACATATCTAACATTACTGTTTGTTCTTGCAGCACTTGCGAGGGGACAACACTTTGCTTCAGCCGTCGTCATCACAGAGGGAGGCGCGGGATAGGACTTCCTCATCGGCACGACACTGTTCCACTGCAGACAACGACCTTGACTCACCGCAGCGCCGGGACGACGGGTTGGGATCATTGGAGCATGGCATTCTGTTGCACGTGTGGGAGCGCAACCAGTAGTTCGCCGAGATGTATCAAGGGTACAACATGCAGCATTACAGTACAGACTGGTCAGGAGGATCCTCGTCCACACAATAACCTACTCAGGTACGCTTTAACGCAGTTACAACAATTTTTCTGTTGCATGAAATCAAGGACTAACTCACCAAGTACCATTCCAGCAGGATGAGCACCAGTGGGTCGATGATATGCTTAGGTCTGAACTAGACACCTACACTAAGATCACCACAGTGACGCCTCCCACGCAATGCCCCTACTATGGCTTCCGAGATGTACGCCGCTCCCTTGACAGGTTCACCTTCCCTGAGGATCAGCGCTACGCCGTCGGGCAAGCGGCGGGACGATGTACTATAAGTAATGTCATGGTTGTATAATGCATGCTATGTAATATCATTGTGCATTGTGCCATTGTGATTTATGTAGTATCAATGTGCATTATGACATTGTGATTAATCAACACAAAATATTCTCTTAAATAGTTAGTACAAATGACAACTCTACCTCCCAATTTTTATGTATTAAACCTAAAATACATGACACAACGCTAACACACGATTCCTCCTCGGGCCCGCTACCTCGCGGGCGCGTATTTCCTTCAACCCAGTTGCAATTCAGCTATATGCTATATATGGATGCTTTGGATGCCATTCACGTTACTCTTCATTTCCTCTTCTCCTTTTTCCAGTCTTAAACGGGATGTCTTCAGCCTCATCTAGCTTTCGAGTGAGCAGACAATTAGAATCACTGCGGCAGCACCTGGTTTGCCCTCGTTGTAAGGATCCGGTGAATGTGTTCACCTAGCATACGCCAATGAATCCATCATGTGTGTTCATGAAGTGTTCAAATCTGACCGTAACTTGTGCCTAATCATCCCGAATGAACATCATTCGAAACAACATGTTGTTTTTTTCACTTGAAGCTACAATTCTTTTTCAGAGCACAACATGTCGGTTTTGATAGTGGGCTGATGAAGCTATACCAGTTGTTTGAGATATTGCAGTACAAATTGCTGCCTTGCAAGATGACTCTCGTGGTGTTGCTGTATTTCGTTCAGTGGCTCGACCCTCTTATCCACCAACGCAAAATGAAGAGAATAGACTTAAAAGACCGGATGAAAGGATGAAAAGAGTTGATAAAATACTTCAAAAATTAATTAAGATAGTTAGTTTTGAGGTCTTTCTTATATTATTTATTGTTCTTGCCAAGTAGAAGTTCAGTTGTAATGAGATTGTAATGTCCACTCTTTATCTATGCATCACAGTCCGTCATGAACGAGAATAAACCAGTAATATTATCTAAACATGGATCAACTGTCGTGTATGCCTGCATTACATGATGTATACCTTTGTGACGTTGTTGTACTCCTTTGTATCATATATGTCTTTGTATACTTCTGTTACGAATACTTTGTGTGGGAATTCATGAAACTCTAATTTCTGAAACCTCTAATCCAAATTTTGGAGACCTAAATCTGTAATATTGGAGACAATTTCAGAACACCTAGTTTTCACAACGACAAGATCACACAACGTCTCTCTGCAAAACAGGACGTGACCACCCTCTGCAAAGTAAGACGTGATAACACTCTGCCTCGCCAGCTTTTCAGACCAAAAAGATAGCGCTCTACAAAGTAGGACATGACTTCTCTCTACAAAGCAGAATATGACCACTTTTTGCAAAGTAAGACGTGACAACACTCTACCTCGCCAGTTTTTCAGACCGAAAAGACATCACTCTGCAAAGCGGGACATGACTTCTCTCTGCAAAGTAAGACGTCACAACACTCTGCCTCGTCAGCTTTTCAGACCGAAAAAATAGCACTCTGCAAAGCAGGACATGACTTCTCTCTGCAAAGCAGGACGTGACCCGAAGATGCAGCTTTACACAGCGACGTGACCTGACAGTTCCTCTTGGGGGCCGCTAGCAAGTTTGCAAAAAGACAAGACAACACTCTGCCTCGCAGGCTACTCACATGAATTTAACCACATCATGCCAATCTTGTGGCTCATAAAAGGAGGTGAAAGAGATCTGGGAGAGAATACTATACAACCAAACCAAACACTGCACCAGAGCTTGCTTCACCACACCGGGATGGACACGATGAAGAGGCAATGGGACGAGATCCGTGAACTAGCAAGGGTTGCTGGGGCACAGGACGAACAAGCAAGGGCTGCTGCGGCCCCGGTCCGGCAAGAGAAGCTTGCGAGGATGGCAGCTCTCCGCAATGACGCCCCCATAGCAGTAACCCCACCAGAATGTTCCAACCGAGCCTTCGCCGCAATGCCCGCCAGAGGGGGAGACGTCGTTCCTCTGTTGGTGCAGGGACACATGCAAGTTCTTTAAATCCAAGCAGCGGCTCAGCCTGGGCATGCGTTATTGGAGTTGTCCGAACTACTCCTGTGACTATCCCGACCGTCGTTGGGATACGAGTAGCTATCGGCAGCCGGTAAGGACTAGTTACACTAAGTTCCCCTACCAATTCTCTTTCAAAGTACGCACTAATAACCTCTCATATCTATCCGTAGTCCCTGGATCCGCTATGTGGCTACTGCAAGTGGATCGACCTAGAGATGCACCCACACGACCAGTGGCAAATTGACTACGACGAGTGGGATGCCAAAAGGGCATGAGAGATCCAGGAGGAGGAGCGCCACACTGAAGAGAACAACCAGTGTATCCGGCGGGAGATGCAGGACCATCTCGATGCATGTAGGCGCAGGGAGCGCGAGAAAAAGAGGGAAATGGCGGCCGAGGCCATGGCGGCCAGCGAGGAGTACAACGCCGAGCTCGGAAGGAATGGCAAATAGCACCGGACCATGCAGTAGGTCCGGCCATTCCGTAGTAGTCCCCCGTCCTACCTGTTATGTTTTTTTACTATCCCCTAACGACATGTATACATACATGGTCCGGATGCTTGTGTCACAATGTACCGTAGTAGTAGCGAGGATGACCAAAGCAATTAGCCGAACCATCATGCTATGTAACCACATGTAACGTGCTTCTGTCCACGGACTCTAATGTAGTTTTCATTCCGTGCCTCCGCTGAGTCATCAAAGCAAGCCTATATTAAAAAGTATGTCTGTTCTAGTGGAATCCCAGAAAGAACCATTCGCACCGACAACGATTTCTCCATGTTTTAGGGCATCTTCATAATCACAACGGACGTTCTCAGCCCCTTCAATTGCATTATGTACAAGCTTCACAAAGTATTTTGCTTAACTCCACCATAGAGAAGTAATGTGATCAAGAACCGTAGCGACTAAGATATTTTTTTCTTCAGTTTTACCGTTTTTCAGAGTCTTTTGAAAGCTTCAAAATATATATATAATAAACCATTTGTATTTTATTGGATTAATTAGAGCTTAATTGGAAATTTTAGAAAATAAAAAAATAATTTAAATGAATGAAATAATCTTCAATTTAATTCAATTTTTAGTGAATCTTTTCATGTTCCAATTTTTTTGGAATTTTTCATTTTTCTTCTTTTTTTCACTTAATTCTTCTTCTCGTTGGTGTCTTGGTGGGCGCAAGGTCTCATTAGTGGGGTAGGGCAAAGACCTTCTCGCCGCCAGTAGAGGGCAACGATAGAAGACTGGCCGCCGCCATTCTGCTTGCAAGCAGCTAGGTGTCATGCTACCGGCGCGAGTAGGTGAGATTGTGCCATCCACGATGGCAGCACGCGCTAGGAGGGGACAAAAAAATGGAATTTTGAAGCTAGTTGGGTTAGTTTAGGAATTACAGTGCTCTAGGGGGTCAATTGTGTCCAAATTTCAGCTTGTTGGTGCTCATTGTATTATTATTGAATTTTCACACGCACAATTTTTGCACATATACATAAGCTTCCCTGATATCAAAAACAAGCGTATACTAACACACACATGATAAATTTTAGGCTAAAAACCAGATTAACGCCTGCAAAAAACAACAAACATAACGAACAAGCCCATGACATGAAGCTAGATGAGGCCATACCACAAGAGTAAACATTAACACCACTGCATATCAACGAAAATCCAACAACAAATCGCCGTTGCACTAAACGAACAAAAGTCGCACGGTCCAGAGCAGAAATGCAATTATAGTGTTACATGCGATGGTGCTAAAATATATAGATACATGCATACAGTTCATGTCACGACCCAAAGCAAGGAGACCACTTCAATCTAGTTACAAAGACTCGCAACCCTTCTTTTTAAGTTACAACAATCAAGGCATGCTAAACACTTCCACCAAAACTACACCCATACTCATGTTAGATCGGCAACATTCATCAACATTTCATCAATTTGCGTACTTCTCTGCCTTCTGCTTCTATCTCTACCCCACCGCTCTTGTGGTTCATGGCTCCGCTATCAGCACCATTGCCACTTGTAATTCAATAAAGTTCACACAGATGAAATATGCTCCACATGCAAGAAGGATAAAGAGCTCATATTTATCATATGAAAATCTACACTAACCACTAAAACTCACTAATCCAGAAAGTTAAGCATCTGCGTATGCTTGCTCTAGAAAATTGTAAGAGAATGACTTCATGATTTCTAAATAACTGCAGACCACAATTTTTTCCAAGAAAACGCTAATTTTTTTAGTTTGCAGACCATGGTTGCTTCTGAAAAACTCAACAAATTATGTTGCAATCAAATATACAAAATCAAAGTTTTGTATAGATAATAATTAAGATGCACATTGTTAAATCTGGCGAGTTAATTGAGCATGCAAGCTATTTGACCCCAGCTGTAACAAGTCTATAATGCTTAGGTGATTAAAGTAAAGATGATAGGCAAATGGCAAATGGCAAATGGTACCACTATTGGAGCATTTCATCTTAGCACAGTAGCTCACCTACACAAACTCATAAATTGATCCTACCAAACAGGACTGGAAGAAGGTGCATATCTGAACAATGGTTGTAGATTAAGAAAAAACAAAGGAGATACATTAGTAGACGACATTAGTGATATCCTTCACTCATGCTCCAGTTCCACCCTTTCTTGATATTCTCCAACACTCATCTATCTACTTTTGGGCTTAAGGGAACATAGCTATGATTTATCAGTGAGGCTCACACGACACTCTACTCCCAAAGCGAAGAAAACACAACACATGATGGTGGTAACATACTCTTGGTCGCAAGAAAATAGTGCTTGAAGTTGAACCAAATGTCAAGGTAAGAAAGTTATAAAACCAAGGTAGAAGTTGAACTACTCAGGAGCATGCATGCATGCTGATTTGCTGGCATGGCTAGAAAATAGTGCTTATTATCTCAATTCTATTTTGCCAGGCCGGCAGAAGATCCGCAACCAATTTTTATTAAGAAGCGAGAGTAGTACAAACAAGAAAATTAACTTGAGGTTATCGACACAACAGCGTCTCAGTCCTATTTTGGGAAAAGCAGTGCAAGTATTTGGAATTAATAGCTCCATAATCATTAACTCAAAAAATAGATTCCACTTTGGGAAAAAAACAAACTTTAGCTACATTTAGCCATAAGCAAAGATTGTTATAAACTATCCAATGCATCCGATTGTTAGAATTAGAAATGCCCAATCCAGAGCACGCAACCAAACCTTGTAGGTGAAATCCTCACCTTCTCTTGGCAAACAATCCAATTCCGTGATTTCACCAAGATATCAAATCCTGCATACAAACATGATTCAAGATCCACAAAACAAATTGCACCAAAAGTTTCCTAAGTCCTCACCTTCTCATGGTAAGAAACCTTGTGATGAGGAACCTGTAGGTAGTGGACAATTCGTGGCCATGGCCTTCTTCGATCCAAGCAATGACCCAGTGCATTAAACACTCAAAAATGCAAAATGAATCTTACCATCTTGTGGCAATTCACCTCACGAGCATACACGAAACAGAGCAAAATTAGGTTCGCCATGGGGAAGAAGAATGAGCCACACGACGGAGTATGACCATGGTCAGTGCGGCGGGGTTGCATGAACCTTCACAGACTCGCATTTGGAGGAGGCATTATAGCATGCGATACCATGCGCTATGCTGACAAGGTCCATCGTCGCCTCAGTGCTCATCTAGGAGCGCTACATCGCCGGTAGCGGCCGAGGCACCATCGCCTCCAGATACCCCCCCGCCCCCCGCGTTCGAGGGAGCAGTACCCGTTGGAGAAGCAGTCGAGGGCGGTGGGACAGGGAGGCAGCGGAGACGGAGTCGTGGAGCCAGTCGCGGATGGAGGCAGCGCTGGGGTTGGGGCTGGCAGGTTGTGCTGATGTAGGATCAAGGATGACCGACTAGAGGAGGTGAATAGGAGGTTTGTAAAATTATTTAAACAACTAATCAATTTTATCTTGTATGTCTTAACAAAGTTTTCTAGCACAAATACAAGGAATGAAAACTATGCTATTTAAGACAATATCAAAGCTTATGTCAAAAATAAAAATAATTCTAGCTAAGCAATTCTCCACAAGTAAATTGCTAGAAATATAAATGCGGAAATAGTAATGACAAGAGATAAACCACAATGGAGACAAACGATGTTTTCCTGTGGTACCGAAGACTTGTCAGTCTTCACTAGTCCACGTTTAGAAAAAACTTGAATGAATCAAGTCGGCTCCACATGAGCACTTTCCTCGATCACTAGAGTTGCTCTTCCTCCTCTCCGGAGATGATGAGCACACAACCACTTCACAATTCTTTACCGGGTCACTTCACAATCTTCTTTGAAGAGATCACCGCAAGAAATCTTCTCCAAGCCGTCTAGGTGCCGGCAAATACCAAAAGTAATAAACCATAGCTTTTGCTTGAAGAAAAAAAGTACCGAAATGATCAACCAATGATGTAATGCACTTGAATGCTCTCAACTACCTCAAAATATGAATTATGCTCAAATGGGTAGAGGAGAGTGCACTAGAGGCTCAAATGCATTCGATGAGGTTCAATATGCTCAAAGGTTCTCAGCTAGGTGCAGGTGGGGTGTATTTATAGCCCCCAACCACAAAACTAGCCGTTTGAACCAAAACCCTGAAAAAAATCAGGGTTTGCGGTAATACTGCTGTTGAAACCTGGTACTATTGGAAACATTGTTCAACGACCGACTGTTGTTCATTAAATACGTTTGAACTAGCCGTTATATAAAGATGCGGTCGTACCACACTCACAAGATCCAGTACTACCGCACGTGGTAGTACCTCTCGACTAGATCAGAACTATCGATTTCCAGAGGATCAGAAAGCACAAAAACACCCTCTCTGGAAATAACGCACCACAATGTAAAATTTGGTACTACCGTACTCCAGTAGTACGGTCATACCGATTTTCAGAGAAGATGAAAACTCCCAAAACATGCTCTCTAGAATAAACGTACCGCTAACTAGAATCTGATACTACCGAACTGTGGTAATACCGCTCATCAATTGTGGTCATACCGATGTGTACTAAACAGTTTCTAGGAGCTATTCTAAATGCAATGCATATATCTTAGTTGATCAAAATGGCACAAAATAAACTTTCAAGCTGCTAGCCATGATCCCTCTTTATAGTATGACATCTAGCCTACTAATCCGGTCTTTTCTCCAAACACCGAGATTGATAAAACTATAAAAGGATCCTTAGGCTATACAACACCTTTGCTTTGAGCCAAGTCGATCTTTTACCATCTTAAGTTGCCTATAATGGCATGGCACATATTTTCCCAACTAAATATAGAATTTTATGGTTAGTTAAACAACCATGTACGAGTAGATCCTTTTAGCACAGTGAGTAAGTAATTTGCCATTACCTTTTCGTTGCCATCTGTAGCCCTGGATGGTGGTAGTGTAGATCTGGAGGAATTCTAAGGGATTTTGCGTCCCATCAAAGCTCTCCAAATGCCATGGTTTGAACTTTTCAGGCCAGTTGACATCTTTTAGCCTGGGTGAGAAAGCCTTGCACCCCGTGTATGGCCCCAATCATGGTTAGACATTATGATCTTCATCATAATTATTAGGAGAACGAGGTCTTCTGCGACCACGGTTAGAACGCTTACCTAGCCTAATCTATCAAACATGTTCCGACAAGGTGGATCATCTTCTTGACGATGGTTATTGTCGTGACAGTGATGTCCAAGAGTAGAGTGGTCTGCTCTAGAGATGCTTTGAGACCTTGATGATTGCGAAAGGCTTTGTACCTCTTGCATGTTGGCTGCCAATGAACGAATGACCAAAAGGTCCTGGTCATCGTTTTCTCCCTTCTAGTGGTTAGCATTGACACTTGAAAGTATACACACCCTGTCGATGGGAGTTTCTGTCTATGGAGGTGATGGTACAATATTTTAATCTCTTACCGTCGTCCTCGGGGCAACCTAGGGTGTAGTTGGTGGATGCTGTTCGCCACTCGCATTGATGGTAGGCCTCCTAGATGTCCCTACTGCGTTGTTGTAGTACCGGTGACATGCCTCCTCTATTGCCTTTCACTTGGTAGCAAGAAGTTGATTGCATTGCTCTTGCACCAAACGTTTGACCTACTCCTGGGCCTCATGTTGTTCATGTGCTGCCTGTTACTCATTAGTTTCGCTGATGCTGACAACTGTACATTCATGAAACTCAGAGGAGATAGAAAGTGAGAACGTCCCATCCTCATCAGAGGATGGGTAGTAGTCAAGACATCGGAGCAAATGTTCTGGAAACTATCCTCCATATCCTCAACATAGTCTCCATCATTGAGATCATCATGATCCGCCACGGTACTGACATCGTGGTGATTTGTCTCTCCAGTTGAGACAAAAGTTGGCATATAGCAGCCCTCGCAGTTGCTTGAGGGTGAAAATGACGTCCCCACCACCTCACTCCCAACGGATTGGGTTGAAGGCGGTGAAGATTCTCCCTCAGGAGCGTACTCGAGGTAGAAGTCACATTTGCATGCCTCCTCAGGGATGTAGTCCTCGGACGTGAGGTGGGCATAATCGGCAAGATCGAAGGAGTTCTCCTCATCTATTGGTGAGGACGCAAGAACATCACAATGATGATCTTCGAGTTGATGGCATCCTCCTTCTAGCACCAATTGTCGATGATCGAAACATATGGTTACCTATCGAGTTTATCTAAGAAAATGACATGAGAGCACAATCTAAACGAAGACCTTTTATTATTGTGGACACAATGAGTGTATATGAATACAATGAGAATATTATATGATCGATCGAATGATCGTATCAAATTGTTCATGTTACAGAATTCGTAGGCCACCCCCTTTATAACTATTGAAGGGGTGGCAGTTAATGCCGCTAAATGTGCCTCTAATCTTCATGCACGTTTCTCTGTTAAGTCTTGAACCGTCACGTCTCTTAGTCAACTATCATAAGTTGCTAGGTGCGCCAATAACCGTTCTCATGCTAGTCACATGGGAAACTGTCATGTCTCCCGGTCAGTTTGCTGGTCGGGGATGGTCCAAAATCGTATGGCTGGTTGGATGGTGTCCATAGCTGGCCGTCTCATAACTCCAACTGGTCGGCTGTAGTAAAGGGTATTAGGCTTCCTTTAAGTACTGGTTGCAGGTTTATAACTGTTATAGAGTTAGCCTCTAGTATGTGAGCCTAGTTTTAGTATGTGAGCCTAGTTTGACAGAGACTCTGACTTTGATCGAAAAAGTTGACCTGGTCAAGAATCGATTATTTTATAGATCTCCAAGAGATAGTTGTAGAACAACTAAGAAAAATGTATCCAGTCTGTGACTTATGGGGATCAGAAAGATAGTTAGCGTTTCAGTAACCCTTCAACCTTATATCTTGACCCTTGGGACCCTTCAACCTTATATCCTGACCCTTGGGATAAAAGAGTCCAAGATCGCTTGTACCCTAAGGTACCCTCAGATTCCTTAATTCCATTTCAATGCCTCTTCGTAGGCTTGAAACTATATTTTGCCAAACAATTTATTGTAAATGCCATATCAGGCTCATGATATAAGGAAACACAAGAACCACATGGCATAGAAGCATTTGATTTCAAAAACATTTTCATATTTTAGACACGCAAGAGAATTGTTCAAGTTATCCATATCTACAAGCAAAGAATCAAAAGCATACAAGGAAGTTTTCACTTTTGCAAGCTCATGAGACAAATCACCACTATCTCTTTCTAGCAAATTCACTTTCTTTCTGAGAGCATGCATTTTAGATTCATAGGACACCAAGCCATCAATATTTTTTTTCTTTGCTCACCTTGCTTAGCTTGAGTAGATGATCGTCCTTAGATGACTCATCATGATCATCCTCCAAAAGCTCTCTGTTATGACTATCCTTGATCGCCACTCCACATATGACAATTGGCTCCTTCTCCTCCTTGGGCTCTAGGGAGAACTCGACCCTAGAGCACATATAGGTAAAGTGGTCACGAGCGCCACACATATCACAATAATGATCCCTAGCAAATATTCTATAAAAAGATTTACGCCTCACATGATCATCGGCCAAAGAGTCACAAGAAGAAGAATTCAAAGGCTCACAAACCCTCCTACTAGCCGCTATGCTTAAAAGATCGGTGAAGATCACAAAAGAGTAAACATCGTGCCGATACCACTTGCTGGACCGAGGAAACAACTAAAAGGGGGCGAATAAGCGCCACACAAGCAACAATCTTATCAAAATCTTTTGCCTTAGGGAGTTTAAGGTTCTTTTATTCTAATAGCTATGCAGATATAAGATCAGAGTCTAAACCCTCAGAATGAAATCTCTGAGAAAAACTGAACAAAATGCGCCAAAACATGCCCCAACAAATCGACCTCTCTTGGGCAGCCAGAACCTCTCCTCCGACGGCCCGACATCTCCTCGTGATGAGCTGAAAATCAGCAAGATTCTAAATCCAAGAATTGATGTAACTTTCAATTCACATCTCCAAATTAGTTGAAAATTTGCATATGCCTTGCCTATTATATTGTGAATCTAATCAACGAAGAGATGGAAGCAAATCTTTCTAAATATTTGACCTTTTTTTTATCCGAAGGCAAGTTGCACTAAATCCGGGCCAAATACGAAAACGATGATAGAGAGGAGCTCGTGGGAGGAATCAATCCAAGATGACTGATGATAGTTTCCCAGATGTCGTAATATACCCTTTCTTCCACACAAAAAACGGACAAACTCAGGAACTTGCAAAATCACATTCATCTTTAAGGCTACCGTTGAGTCCATTACCCATATTCTACCCAATAAGTATGTATGGGTAAGAAACATGATACAAGGGTGTATGCCAAATGAGTTTTGCCACTAATCACCAGCTAGTAGTGCAAGTTCAAAAAGTTGGAAAAATTATCGTCGACAGCAGGGATGAACCTGCACGGGCGAAGCCCAACAGATTTCAAGCCTGTCTCCTTAATCACTAGGACATATCGACACCTAGATAAATAATCAAAGCTTCCTTTTGCTATTCTTATTGCATGCACATATACGGTCCATTTTTTACCTTGGAAAAATTTATTTCCTTTATTGAGATATAGAGTTCGACTTTCTGGTAGTAAAGTCTAAAGTAAGGTTATGTTTGGAAAATATGGATTTCGCAATTTTTTTTAATGAGATCCCATTATGTCTCTTTAGGCAAAGAAATAGAACCAACTGTTATGAGAGTTCGTCAAGTAGTTATGACTCATGACACCTACGTATGGCAAAGTTAAGAGTGCATATTCGAAAAGCCCCCACCCTAAATGTATTCCGTTCAACCAAAAAGAAAATAAATAAAAAATGTTTTGTTTTTCTTCTTTGCCACGGTACTGCTGCTACAACGATCTTCGTGTCCAAAATGTCTTACAATAAGAGTACGTAAGTAATTTCGGAACTGCATAAATCACAACGCGGGCCAGAGGAGTGAGAGAGACACAGCAAAGAGCTAACACGACAGACAATCCACGGCAATGCAAGTGTTATATCACCACCTTAATGTTTACTACAATGATTTTTTTTTAAGGTATACTGCAATGATTTAACGAATGCTTCTCGGTAGAGGAAATGACAATCTTCAGGACTCGCTACATCAAAATTTACACTTTTGCAGCTGACAGAAATCTATGACAATACTTCACTCTGCATCTATTCACTCCGTGCTCTACAAGGAAAAGTGTGCTAATCTCTACGACACCGTGCAATATGTGCTATCTCTTTGTATATTATGTATATATACCCTTTAACGAGTCAAAATAAAGCAGCAAGCAAGAGGTCTAAAACCTTCTACTCTAGGTCACTCCCTGAAACAAATTCCTCGACCAGCTCAAATGCATCAATTTCTGCAAAGTAGGCTCTCTGCTTCTCAATGAAATTCTGAGTTGGTAGTGAATCGCCAAACTTGTGGTCCAGAGGCTCCCAGTGCTGCTGCTCTTTTGCTGTCTAAAATGCAAGCACAATGAGGCAAATATGAGCTCTTGTTCTTTTTTCCACACAAAAAAAAAAATCGACCAAAGAGTTTCAGGAATGGCGAAAGATCAGAAGGGTAACAGAAGATAGCAAAGAGATATACTTGAGCAGAAACAGGATATACCTTCCTTGTCTTTTTGCTGGGAGGTGATAATGCACCAGGCAGCGTGTCTCCAGTCTTTACCTTAGGTTTACTGGAGGTATACAAGAGCACATCACTCAATAAGAAACAAACCATAATAAAAGTTCCATGGTATGTTCAGCATTCCACAAAGAGAATTTCACATAAGGCACAAAAAAAAAGGAACAAAAGTGGAACAAAAAGAAGGAAAATGTGAACGATCTGAAAAATGAAGATGGAGTAAGGCTAAAAATGCTGAATGATTATAAGTGTAATGCCCCACTGTCCAAAAATGCTATAATGTATTTTCATCAAATAGGTGGCAGGAACACTATGGAAAGAAAATAGTGGTACAGTTCGACGTTGTTGGAGTCATCGGTAACAAATCACTGGCAGTTTTGTCATCGCTTCACGCAATAAATCCAGAGTTGTTGATTTGAATGCCTTGGGTTTTATATGTTGTGTCCCAGGCCCCTCACTTAATCCCATACTTATGTGACATCCCCCTCATAGAGTCAATCCTACCTTGAGCCGGGTGGTCACAATGTTTCTATGCATAATCACTTAAGCAGACCAAACAATATGAGATATTAAATTTAGTTTCTTCCAACATTGTAATGAGTGGATGAACAAGGCCAAAGAATACAGATCCCAGAAGATGAACAGGCAAAGAAATATCAGTAACATCATACATAAGGACTGGTTTGTTAAGGTATTCGTTTTTCATTTTCTAACAGAATGAAAGTGTATCTCCCACAGTTCTTTCCGGAAATGTGATGATGCAATGGGCATGCACGGCCTACATATTGCTAACGGCTATATGGGCATTACTTGGAGCTGAGTGCTAATGTACCCATACCAGATCTTTTTAATCTTCTTTAGCTGACAATTTGAACTTTGCAGCTCCCTGGTGGATTTATCCTTGCCCTTAATCTCAGCAGCTGCTGCCAAAAAAATAGGAAAGTAAAGGAAAAGGGAAGCAATCAACGTGTTAAATTTCTAACATCTATTGTTACTTGGACCAACCTGCAATCAGACAAAATGATTTAGGTAACATAGAGGCACTGCTCTTAATGCTGGCACAGTGGTACAGCGGAGGAAACTGTTAGAATAGGACTCTTATATTCCTTACATGTATATGACAACTCCCTTGTACTACCTATATATATTGCTCATTGGACCCTCTTGAATATACACACAATATTCATAACATGGTATCAGAGCTAAGGTACTAACTTAATTCTCCTTCTGCTGCCATCCCATCGCCGACGCCGCCGCTCGCCGCCAGCTTGCCGCCCAAATTAACGCCACCATGAGTCACCGCTCCTAAAGCCGCCTCACACAGTGTTCAAACCGGATCACGCATGGGCGCCTGACGCCACGCTCGGTCTCCGCCGCTCGACACTGCCGCGCTTCGCTTCGGCCGACGCCGCATTGCCTCTACCGCCGCAGCTTTTGACGACCCGAGCCGCCACGACTTTGGCGGCCGGCCATCCCCTCGACGACTTCGACGCCGCACACCGCTGACGTCGCCACTCCGCCGCCGCGCTTCTACTCCCAAAGCCGGCCGTCGCAAGGCCAAACCAAGACGCGTGCGTGAGGGCGTCGCCGGAGCGCCACCTTTGCCGGTCCGGCCGCCGCCGCCGCTTGAGCAGCAGCAGGGGAACCCTAGTTCCCCTCGTGCGCATCGAGTATCTTAGAAGGCTTTCGCCCCTTTTGTGCGAGCCGGACCAGCTAACAAAAAAATAAAAAAATAGTACATTGCTCTAACCGTCGGGCCGTCCAGCACCGACTGTTAGACTTTGTTGCCTTGGTTGCTGCGCCATCCAGCGCCGCCTACCGAAGGCTTCTGTTCCATCAGATGCGATCCCATTTTTGGGAACAAAGCTTAATGGGACAAACTACAGGTGCTCGATGGTCTCCGCCTCTGGGGACATTCACTAGTGCTCGACCTTGTCCACCATCACCGGTTCAGTCTTCTCTCAGACAGCCTACTTCTGCACTTCCTGCGGAAGATGGGGCCGCGAAGAAGGAGGCAGAGGCCGCTACTACCGCTGTTGATGCTGCTGATGAGGCCTTTCAGTATGTCATAGACGCTTTTGAGCACTGGTGTGCTGATGAGGGCCGTGTTCGCGCCATCCTGGTGGTCAGCGTCGACGACTCCATCCAGCCAGACATTGTTGGCCTGTGTTCTACTCGACAGGTCTGGGATTACTTGCGCGAGCGATACCAAAGAGCAATGATGCTCGCTTTTTTCGCAGCGTGAGTTGAGACACTTCGCCAGAGGACTCCTCCGCCGACGACTTCTTCCGAGCCCCGCCGCCTCTCGCGCAGTTGGACGAGCCGCTTCTCCAAGACCGCCAGAGTGTCATAAGGTGCGTATATGGATCGTGATCACCTTCGCTTTTATGACTTCGCCTACCATCTTCGCCAAAGTTTGAGCCTATCGTGGCTCAATCACGAGCCGCCACCACGACCGACAACCACCGAGGCTCTATCGACGCTTTAGGCCGAGGAGCTTGCTGCGTTAGCAAAGACAGCTTGTAATTTACTGTGTTGCTAGCTCTTCTTCTTCGACTACACCGCCGATTTCGCTTCAACTACAATCCTCCTCGTCTCTCGTTGCCTCGCTTTTGCACCAACCGGGTTCAGCAATTATTACAAGAACTTCGTGCACGACTACCAACGCTAGCGCTATGTAAAAGCGTAACAAAGCGCGTGGGACGATCCATGGGCAGGGAGGATGCACTAACACGCCAGACCTTCTCAATGAGGTGACTCGCTCAGCAGCTCACAGCTCTACTTCAACAGCCTCTCTCACAACTCAAAGAGTTCGCCAGCTTAGCTCAAACGCCTCATCCAGTACTCTTGGTTCTCGATTCGTGTCTCTTTCCACATGACACCGCATCTACATCTCTTACTTCAAGAGGACCTCTTGTTTTTTCCCATCTCTATTCAGACAGCTGACGGTATGATGAGGATATCCCTACTACCATATCTCCAAGTGTTCATGAAGCACCGCAAAGGGTCCACTGATTGAGACTGCCCGCACTCCTCTTTATCTCACGTTCCATCACAGCCTGGTCGAGGTCGCTTTTACTACTACGATATCTCATCAATATGCGGCCTTCCACTGCTCTTAAGGGTGTCAATCCAATAGAGCGTCACTATTCTCGAGCACCCCAGTACACTCACCTTCGTAATTTTTTGTTGTACTTGTTTTGTTCCGCTGCAGCCTCGCGAGCACACTAATTATCGGCTCACCGCTTGAGCGGGTGTTTTTGGTTATAGTTCGAGCATAAGGGTTATCGCCATCGAATCCTTCGCCGACGGCCAGATTTCACGAGACGTTGTCTTTGACGAATCTTGACCTTTCTTCTATCGAGATTCGTCTCATTCTCTTGTTTCCACTGTTGAGTCGATTTCGTGGTTCTCTCTTTTTGACTCTTCACCCATTTATCCACTATCACGCCTTCCCCGTCCGCCTCCGCGGTTCCTTCAGATTCTCCGCCCGTGTTGTCTCCCGCAACACCATCTCTTGTTCCTACAACACCGCTGCCTCGCTTTCTCGTATTCACTACCTGCACGCCCTCGCCCTTCACCGCCTCCTCTCCCGGTATCTCGCCGATACCCACATCCGATCCTCTTGATGATGCTCCTCATGACATCCTACGGATCTGACATCCCTTCGACCTCCCGATCATCTTGGATTTACTCCAATAGCTCATGTTCTCTCTGTCACTGAGCCTAGTTATTGTGAGGCCGCCCCTTATTCTGAGTAGCAACTCGCTATGGCAGAGGAGCTTATAATCTTCAACGTACAGAGACTTGGGATATTGTACCGACACCTGTGTATGCTCGCCCGATCACGTGCAAGTTGGTGTACATGATTAAGACCCGGTCTGATAGTACTATCGAGCGCTACAAGGCTTGTCTTGTGGCTCGCAGCTTTCAGCAGGAGTACGGTCGTGACTACGATGAGACTTTCGCCTTTGTTCCCCATATGACCACTATTTGCACTCTTGTTGCGGTTGCTTTTGTTCGCTGGTGGTTTATCTTTCAGCTGGATGTTAAGAATACTTTTCTTAATGGTGTTCTGCACGAGGAGGTCTACATGTAGCCACCACCTGGGTATTCTGTTCCCGATGGGCACGTATGTCGTCTTCGTCGTGCTCTTTATGGCCTCAAACATGCTCCTCGTGTTTGGTTTGCGCGTTTTACCTCAGTGATTACTGTTGTCGGTTTCACTGTTAGTTCCCATGATCCTGCTCTTTTTGTCCATATCTCATCTCGGGGTAGGATACTGCTTCTTCTGTACGTTGATGATATACTCATCACTGGTGATGATTCCTCATTCATCACGTATGTGAAGAAGTATCTAAGTGAGCAGTTTTTGATGACTGATCTTGGCTCTCTTACGCACTTCCTTGGGATTGAGGTCTCTTCCATGCTTGAGGGCTACTACCTCTCCCAAACAGGCGCATGTTCGTGATCTCCTTGATCGCTCGATCGATTGACACTGCGACCGCCGAGACTCCCATCGAGCTATCCCCACAGCTTAGTGCCACTGATGGTGATTTTCTTGAGGATCCTACTCGCTATCGCCATCTTGTTGGGAGTCTGGTGTATCTTGTGAGCACTCGTTCTGATATTGCTTATGTTGTTTATATCTTGAGTTAGTTCATGGCTCGTCCTACCCATCTTCACTACAGTCACATTCCTCGTGTTCTTCGCTACTTGCATGGAACTATCTCTCGTCGTTTGTTTTTCCCCAGCTCTACCTCACTACATCTTTAGGTGTACTCTCATGTGACCTGGGCTAGTGATCCTTCTGATCGTCATTCTCTTTCTGCTTATTGTGTTTTTCTTGTCTCCTCCCTGATTGCCTGGAAGACTAAGAAACAGACTGTAGTTTCCCGTTCGAGTGCAGAGGTTGAGTTGAGAGCTATGACAGCAGTGACATCAGAGGTTACTTGGTTGAGGTGGCTACTTGCAGATTTTGGAGTGCCTGTGGTGGGACCTACGACTCTTTTGTATGACAAGACAAAGTATCAAGATTGTCGGACCCAGTGAAGCATGAGCTCACCAAGCACATTGGTATAGATGCTCCATACACTCGCTCACAGTGTAGGAGGAAGTACTTGATTTACGCTTGTGTTATCGAGTTGAGGTTGCCGACTTCTTCACGGCCACGCACTAGGACACAACATTTGTATTTTCTTCAAACTCAAAGTATGTGATCCACCATGAGTTTGAGGGGGGTGTTAGAATATGACTCTTTTCGATTCTTTATCTGTATATGACAGCCCCCTTGTACTCCCTATATATATATTTCCTATTGGGCCCTCTTGAATATACACACAATATTCATAACAGAAACAACCTTCGAGCTTGCTGTTTGACCAAATTACTGTTTCCTCAATTTCTTTTATCATGAAAACTAGTATCCTTTGTTTCCTCTTTCAAATTTAAAGAAACAAAAGGCATTAGAACTTTCAGTGAACCTGATGACAATAAATTTCACAGCAAACAAAATTACAACAGGACAAACGACACCTGGATTTTATTTATGTAGACCACTGATTCCAGCAACATTTGGGAAACGCGGAGGGCCAAC
Source organism: Hsuehochloa calcarea (assembly GCA_036346395.1). NCBI lineage: Eukaryota > Viridiplantae > Streptophyta > Magnoliopsida > Poales > Poaceae > Hsuehochloa > Hsuehochloa calcarea. The sequence continues at coordinate 118,400 of JAYEVG010000050.1, read as the reverse complement.
CTGGGCTGGTTGCCTCACAGAACAGAGCACAAACAATAAAATGGTCCATGTTGACCATAATTAATTAATTACCATGCTTAATTGCTTAACGTATAGCAAGCAAACGACGGTATGGATTCCCACATGAGGGTTTTGAGCATTGGCATGATGGATGAGGAATGAATAAGCAGAGACAGCATTGTGAATACGAGACAAGTACGTCCAGTTGGATGCAAATCGAAAAACATATTAACCAAGATCTCTCGCGCCTTTCACCACTCCGGCGATAGCGGCCCCTTAAACCCCGCTCCCTCTCCTCCGTGACCGGCCGCCTCCCGACGACAAAGGCTAAGTTTCGCAAATGGCTCTCCTTGACCTATATTTCGGGCGCATAGCCTGTGAGGTAGTCCGAGAAGGAGCGCAGGTGGATTGAGTCCACCCTCTCTAGTCCAGACTCGGTGGAGTCCCAGCGCCGCGTGTCGCCGCCTAGGTCGTCATCTCCGACCCCAGTTGCTTTGGGCCTTTGGTCGCCTACCTCTTCGGAGGCTACTGCTTCCCTGCCGAAACCTAGCATCGAGAGCACCCGGGGCAAGGCTGTCCTCTTCTCGACAATGCGCTCGCAGCAAAGCTAGCGCCTCGTGCCCACTCAGTATGCCACAGACAACCTCCAAGGCGACACTTGGCAAGAGGTTTATCCACGACGTTCTTGGCGCCGAAGGCCTCATCCGCGCCGACACCCGACACCTGAGTCTCGCCCAGTCCCGTGCGACCTCATCGGCCTCTGCTTCAACTGCTTCGTCAGCGACCATGTCGTTGCGAGATGTAGGAACCCAACTCGGTGCTTTCCTCTGCAAGGACATGGGTCATACGCCCGTCCACTGCAAAAATCCGCTTAAGCCCTCCTCGCCATGAGACGCCTGCGTATCTTGCCTGAGATCTACGGAAGGTTTGCTGCTGCGCCGCGAGGTAGAAAGTTTCGCCACGCCGCCGGTGCAGTGGATGAGCCGCCCGGCCGCTTCGCCGCAGGGTTGCCCCTAGCCCCCCGGCATCAGGGAGGACGTGGGTCTGTCCAACCTCCAAAGGCTTCTCCATCCCCATTGGCCTTGAAGCCCGTGGTGCTCCTCGTGGGGGAATGGGCCTCCTGCCACCGCTCTTCGGGGACGTCGACGACGTTTTCCCCCTGGGAACCCTCTCCACTACCCTGAACAAGGGGTATGTGTCGTCCCTCTATCGCCGGCCATGCGTGACATGGAGCGTTGCTTAGAGTGAGCCCTCATCATCTCTTGTGTGTGGTGGGGGGGGGGGAACGAGGCCGAAGGTCACATCCCAAGAGGTCACTCTGGCAATTCAGGTCGATAGGGAGGACTGCCTCAGGCTAGATTTTCGGTGCACCCTTTCTCCCCGGAAAACTATTTGGTTCTTTTCGACAGCCACTCTAGCAAAGACCGCATTCTCCATAGCAGCCACATCAAGACAACCAGTTTCCTCCTACTGCTACGCTAGTGGTCGCGGTTGGCTCAGGCGGTGAGCCACCCCCTCTGTTACCGGGTCAAGATCAACATGGAAGGGCAGCCGATCCATGCCTGGAGATTGACCACCGTGTCTGGCATCCTCTCCCCCTCCTGCCGGATTGAAGCGTTCAACGAGTCTTCAACGTCACGCGCAGACCTTTCGGCTTTTCGTTTGGTCGCATGGTCCTACAACCCTAATGTGATCCCCAAAGAAAAAATAATGGTCATTGCCGAGGCGGATCTTCTCCTGGACGGTTCCATCTTGGACCATGGGGAGCAAGTCTTCGTGAAGCCATCTAGTTCCAGAGAGTTGCGGGAGGGCCTCAGCTACAACGTCATCATTCATATCCACACCGTCGAGGATTTTTCCTCGTGAGCCAAACAATATCTTTCCTTCGCAATGTCAAGCGATGACTCCGGCTTTGCCAGTCTCCCTGATGTCGACTCCGGTCCGTGGCGCCACTCCTTTCTCACAACCCCTAGCGTAGTGGATGGCTCCTTCGCCTTGCCGAGGCTCGGAAGGTGCCGCAGCGGTAGACACGGATGTCGCTTCTCCCGAAGCTACCCCTTTGACAATGGTGGACTCCCAAGCCTTGCACGGGTAGTGGCCTCGGCCCACGCAGTGCACTGGAAGGATGATGGAAAAGGCTATCCCCCTATCCTCATTAGGATGGTCAGCGCTAAGGCTGCCAACCCTAGCTACCGCTTGCCATTTTTGGAATTGCAAGCTGGCGAGCCCGCGTCTGGAAGCAAAAAACCAAGGCTTCAATGTTGCCACAGCGCCTTTCTGTCCGGTCAGCGCCTCGGCCAACACGAACACCCGCTCTGAGCCCCTTGTTGTAGCGGATGTGCCATGTGCGCCATCGGCTGTCCCGGCTCTGGATAGGGGGTTTGCCGGGATTCCCATGGCTGCCATCAGTTCAACCCAGGCGCCTCCATCTCCACCTCCCCCCACTCCTTGGTCCAGGACGCAGACTACATGTGCCTCAAATAGCGTTAGCCGCGCTTTTCCAGGTATCCGTTCTGGAGATCCTACCTACTGATAGTTCACACATTGTGGAGGACACACCGGTGACAGCCGCCTAGGTGTGGCTACCCGGGTCGTTGGTCGTTCAGCCACTACCATGGACGGTTTAAACAACTTCATCAACTGGAATGTAAGGGGCTTAAACTGTAGGGCAAAAAGGAATGTGATCAGGGAGATGGTAATCGCCTCGCTCGCGTCGGTCACTTGCATTCAAGAAACCAAGCTCGATGTAATAGACTCGTCCCTTGTAATGGAAATCCTTGGACCCTCCTTCGACGGGTTCTACTACTTACCTGCACCACAAACAAGAGGCGGTATCTTGCTAGCATGGAACTCCAGTAGGGTCACTTGTACCACTCCGAGTACAAGAGACCACTCCATTACAACCAAGGTGGTCTTCCCCTGCGGTTCATCCTCTTGGCTCTTGGTAGTCTAGGGCCCCCTAGAGGATGTCCACAAACCAACATTCCTTCAGGAACTCCGCAATATCCATAGTTGCATAGTAGGTCCTTGGATTATTCTCGGAGATTTCAACCTAATCCTTCAAGCGAGCGACAAAAACAACGCTCGTTTAAACAAATAGTGAATGGGTAGGTTTCGCCGGGTGATAGATGACCTAGAACGCAAGGAAATCCACCTCAATGGTAGATCGTTCACATGGACAAGTGCTAGGGAGAGGCCAACCCTAGAGCGCTGCTGATAGGGTATTTGTTTCTAGAGAATCATGGTTTCCGAATTGTTTCTCCGGCCTCGCCATCTACAATGGCTCGATCATTGTTCGTTGTTGCTTTCCACCGCCTTTCTAATGGGAGCAAAGAAGTGTTTCCGCCTTGAGCCTTTCTGGACAAGGGTTGAAGGGTTCCAAGAGGCGGTACATGCGGCTTGGAAATGTAACGACCTCGTAACCGACCCTCTACGGCGTCTTGATTCCCACCTCAAAGCCATAGGTCGTGCTTTGTAGAGCTGGAGCCATAGCCAGTGCGGTAGCATTCGCCAACAGATCAAGATGGCAAAAGAGCTAATCTGTCGTCTTGATCTGGTCAAAGAAAAACGATGACTCTCTCCTTGGGAGCGTTGGTTTAGGATGGAGTTCAAGAGGAAACTACTTGGCCTATGCTCCTTCGAACGAACAATCGCGTGCCAAAGGTCGCGTATTAGGTGGTTGCGGGAAGGGGACACGAACACGCGTTTCTTTCATTTCATGCAAATCACCGTAGGCGCCGAAACTTCATTGCAACTTTAAAGGTCGCTGATTCTTGGGTGCACACTCAGGAAGAGTTGGAAGAGGCGTTTCATGTCCATTTTGTAAATCTCATTGGAACGCTGATGGGAACGACGACGGTCGCTCGTGCCCACTCTCTAGATTTGAACTTCTTCAATGTACCTTCTCATGTTCTACGAGACCTAGAAGCCGATTTCACCGAAAGTGGGGTTAGGGAAGCCATCAAGTCCATGCCCTCTGAGAAGGGGCGCCAGGGCCAGATGGTTTCACTGACCTCTTCTATCAATACTGCTGGGAAATCATCAAGTCTGATATCATGGTGGCTTTCCATGCGATTGGTCGCTTGGCGGGAAAAAAACTTCCATTTGCTCAACTAGGCATTGCTCATCGCTTTGTCAAAAGCAAGCGCTCAAGAAGCGACGACATCGCCGATCACCGCCTACGCTTCGCTAAGATCTTCTAAAGTCCTTGCTCAAGGCTCGCACGCAGATCGCCAAGGTAGTAGCACCAAACCAATCAACATTCACCAAAGCCTGATCCATCCAAAGATAATTTCGTCCTTGTTAGGCAATCCGCTCGCCTACTTCTTCAGCAAAAAAAACCGGCCTTTCTGCTCAAGCTAGACATTGCTCAAGCTTTCGACTCCATGTCATGGCCTTTTCTGCTTGAAATGCTTCGGCGCAAGAACTTTGGCCCAAGGTGGTGTGCTTGGTTGAGTATCATGCTCAGGTCGTCACCCACACAAATTCTTGTCAACGGCCAACCAGGGCGCCGGTTTGGCATGGTCGCGGCCTTCGTCAAGGAGATTCATTATCCCCAATGTTGTTCATCATTGCAATGGATGTCCTCAACAATATGATCCTCGCTGCTGAAAATGCTACTTTGCTTCAACCAATCGGAGGGTGTCAGGGCCTACCGTGCCGCCTTTCCTTATATGAAAATGACGCGGCGGTATTCCTATCACCAGTCAGTACAAATTTGCTAGCCATCAGAGAAATTCTCCAGCTCTTCGGTGAGGCCACAGACCTACGCACCAATCTGGTCAAAAGCTCCTTCTCGCCAATTCGGTGCAACAACCAATGGATTCAACACATCACCAATATGTTGCACTTCAACATCGCCACCTTTCCTTGTAAATACCCGGGCTTGCCCCTCTCCTTGAGGAAGCCATCCCGGCGCATTTCCAAATTTCTTGGACAAGGTCGCTAACCGTCTCCAAACTTGGAAGGCCTGCTTGCTTTTGTTAGAGATATATGTATAGTTGTGTTATTCCCTATTGTTATAAGGGGTTATTTGCATATTTACATCCTGTACTTGTATATATATATACTGGCCCATTGGCCCCCTGACAATACAAGTTGTTATTCCTAACATGGTATCAGAGCATTAGGGTTACCTCTCCCTAGCCGCCACCACGGCTTCTCTCGCCAGTAACTCCGCCGCCACTCCGCGGCCATCTTCTCCGCCGACGCCGACATCTGCCGCCGATCAGCCAGGCCGCCCTCGTCGGCTTATCTTCTCCGCCGACGCCGCCATCGCCGCCCTGATCGCCGCCATCGGTCCGCCGCTGTGGTTCGCTAACGCCGCCAGATCCAGCCGCCGGGCTTCTCCGCACTCGCCGATCGCGTGTTCAGTCGCCGCCACGGTCGGTTCGACGCCAGCGCCACCGACGCCACTGGCTTCCTCTCCGGTGATCGCTGTTGCCGCTCGATCCAAAGCCGCATCGCTGCCGCCATCGCTGCTTCGCTTCGCTTCCGCAGACGCCACGCCACGCCGCCGACGCCACTGGCGCTTCGCTCGCTCGCCGCCATGCCGCCGCCACGGCGGGAGAGGTAACCCTAGTTCCTCCGTCGCTTCTTAATAGGCTTACCGCTGAGAGGCAAGTCGCTCGACCGCTCGCTAAAAAGAAAACCGAGAAAAACGCCGCTTAACCACCGCGCCGCCCAACCGCCACTGTTAACCTTCGCTGTTTTGGTCGCCGCCGCCCGGCCGCTTACCTACCAACGGGCATCGCTTTCTCCTCGCGCCCGGTGATCTTCGACGGTGTTAATTACACCGACTTCGTGTCTCACATGCGCATCCACGCGTGGTCTTCGCCTCGGGCGCCCTTCGCCGATGTCACCGCCCGCTTTGCCCTATTCTCCGACGGGCCTTGCCCTACTCCTCCGATGGAGCTTACGCTCGTTGCGCTGTTCCCGACACCGGCAAGGTTGCCGCCGAGGCCGCCGCCTTGCTAATGAGAAGGTCGCTCGCTTACCAAGAGGCTCTCGATTCCTACATGGATCGATTGACCGCCACACTCACCGCGCGCGAGGACGACGCCGGTGGGTCAGCCGTTTTCATCGCGCTGTCCAAATTTCGCTTCTTCCGAGGTTGTGGGGCTCTTCTACTGTCTGTGATGTGGACTCACCTTCGCCGCTTACGAACCCTCCGAGATGCCTCTACCAAACCGCGGTTCGCCAGAGCACTCTCTCAAAGAGGTGATGCTATCGTTGACGCCTTCTACACTCGTAGTTCTCGTCGTCGCATCACCGGATTCTCTTCGCGACCGCCGGGCCGCCGCCCTGCTCAGGCCGCTCGCTATACGCGGCCGACCGAATTTCAAATGTGTCTACGAAGTTCCTTACTCGCTGTCCCCGAAGTTCGAAAGCAGGCGCGCCTATCTTCTTGCACGCCACCGTGTCACTCTTCCGAGGCTTTACCGAGATACGCAGAGGAGACTCATCCGAGTGGTGCGCCGGTCCGATGCCACTCCTCCGTGCTCGCCGCCGCCCACCGCTACACCGATCGCTTCCACGCTTCAAGATATCGCTTTCGCCACCGCCACAGTGGCGGTGGCCGCCCATCTAGCGCGTGCGCCCTCGCCGCTTCCTCGCGCGATGGTTTCGGCCACATTGAGTCCCGCATATAAGAAGCAGCCGCATCTTTCACGCCGCTTTTCCCTAGCACCGCACCGTATTTCTACATCGACGTCAGATCGACTTCTTCAAAGCTTTCACCGAGCAAGAGATAGCCATACTTCGACGCCTGCATGTCGCATCAGGTTCTCCCTCGACAAGTTCTGCAGGTTCTGCTACTGACTCTTCGGGCAATGAGAAACCACCTTCTACAAAGTGTGTACCTCCCATGGATTCTTGATTCAGAGCATCATTTCACATGACTTCGATTCTTCCACCGCCTTTCATCACACCTCTTGATTCCCCTGCTTGTTCTTCACCGATGGTACCTCTCCTTCTGCCTCTCGTCGAGGACCTCTTAGCACAAACATGTTTCATGTTCCTTCATTGCTCATGTTCCTCACCTAACCATGCAAATTCTTTCATCGATGACATCGACCTTGGTTGTCGTCATTCTTGACTCGACTCTTGTTGTGTTCAGACCACCACATGGGGCTCGTTGGTTTTAGCCCTGGCGCCTTTGACTCACAAATCCTCGAGCTTGACTAGCTTCACCTTCCTTCCACTGCACTGTCAGCAGCCTGGGCCTCTCCGCTCGCTAATTCGCTCACCACCTCTTTCCAAAGAAGGGCATCATCTTGGTCATCCGTGTGGATCTCGCTTGTCATCTTTAGTTCGCCGTGGTCTTCTGGGTCCGCCTCAGAGACGGTCTTTAGATTGTCAAGGTCGTAGTTAGGAAACAGATTCACCTTCCTATTCTCATAGCGAGTCGTTGTCTCAAATGACCATTTGATTTTATTCATTCAGATGTTTGGGGTCCAAATTCCCTTCCTTTCAAAAGGGCCATCGATACTATATCATTTTTATAGATGACTTCTCGCCACTTGATATATTTTATGTCTTCTCAGAGCGAGGCCTTGTCTATCTATAAACAATTTGCTACTATGGTTCGCATACGCTTTCCACTCCTATTCGTGTCTTCGTGGTCGACTCCGGGCGAGTACCTCTCTCATTACCGCAGCCTTTCCTTGCTGCAGGCACCCTTGCTCGCCTTCTTGTCCTAGTGCTCATGCTCGAATGGTGTCGCGAGCGCAAGCATCATCACCTCCTTGAGACGGCCCGCACTCGATGATTGCCGCCTACTCCACCTCACTTTGGGCCGAGGCCGCTTCCATCGCCACCTATCTCGCCAACATTCAAATTTCTTTCGCTTTTCAAAGTAGATCCCCGTTGAGCGCCTTCGTGATTTTTCTCCGCACTACTCGCCTTCGCTCTGCTTGGTCGCTTGCTACATTCTCCTTGCACCACGAGAACGCACCAAACTGACTGCTCAGTCTGTTGAGTGTGTTTTTCTGGGATACAATGCCGAGCACAAGGGCTATCGGTGCTGGGACCCTGTTGGTCGACGGATGAGGATTTATCGGGATGTGACTTTTGACGAGTCTTGTCCCTTCTACCCACGTCCTGCCTCTCCGTTGGTTTCCTCTGTGGAGTCCCTGCCTTTTTTGACTTTTCCAGATACACCCATCTCTGTCTTGACCTCGTCCACCCGTCCCACTGAGTCTCCACATATACCTCCTGAGGCCTCGCCGCTTCGCCCCGTCGCGCTCCTCGTGCTCCACCCACTCTCTTTACACTCGCCGACCTCGATTGAGGCTCTTCCGCATGAGCCATCTTCCCCTGATGTTTCATCTTCTCCTGATGCTCCATCTTCCCCTGATGGGTCATCATCTCCTCGCTACGGTCTTCGCGATCGCCAGTCGATTCGGCCTCCTGCTCGTTTTGGTTTTGCTGGTGTAGCTACCCATGAGCTCAGATCCTCACCGGATGTCATACTCACACTGAGTGGAAGCATGCCATGGCCGAGGAGATTATCGCTTTTGAGCGCATCGGTACTTTGATCTTGTTCCTTTTCCATCTCACTCGCCCCATCACGTGAAAGTGGGTCTATAAGATTAAGACTCGCTCGATGGCTCTCTTGAGCGCTATAAGGCGCGCTTTGTTGCTCGTGGCTTCCAAAGCAGAGCATGGTCGAATTACGATGAGACTTTTTGCTCCGTGGCCCACATAACCACCGTCCGCACTCTTTCTCTGGGGCGCCTGCTCGCCATTGGTCTGCTTTCACCTTGATGTCAAGAATGTCTTTCTTAATGGCGAAGTTGCGCGAGGAGGTCTACATGCATCCGCCACCGGGTATTCTCGCTCTCGAGGGCATGGTCCGCCGCCTTCGCCGCTTCTCTATGGCCTTAAACAAGCCCCTTGTGCTTGGTTTGAGTGCTTCTCCTCCGTGGTCACCGCCGCTAGCTTCTCACCTAGTGATCATGATCCCGCTTTTTTGTCCACACTTCGCCTCGTGGTCGGACTCTTCTTCTTCTATATGTTGATGATATGATCATCACTGGAGATGATTCTGATACATTGCATTTGTCAAGGCTCGTCTAAGTGAGCAGTTCCTTATGTCGGATTTTGGTCCTCTTCGTTACTTCCTTGGGATTGAGGTTACTTTCACTCCAGATGGTTTCTTTATGTCCCAAGAGAAGTATATTCAGGATCTTCTTGATCGCGCTTCTCTCACTGACTAGCGTACTATTGAGACTCCCATGGAGCTCAACGCTCATCTCCGGCCCTCTGATGGCGAGCCTCTTTCTGATCCAACTCGCTATCGTCATCTTGTTGGGAGTCTTGTCTACCTTGTTGTTACTCGTCCGGATATCACTTTCTAGTCCACATTCTGAGTTGGTTTGTCTCTGCTCCCACTCAGGTCCACTACATCCACCTTCTTCGAGTTCTACGATACCTTTGTGGGACTATCTCTCACCGTCTCTTCTTTCCACACTCCAGCTCGTTACAACTTCAGGCTTATTCGGATGCTACTTGGGCCAGCGATCCATCTGATCGCGGTCCTATCTCTCGCATCGTGTTTTTCTTGGTGGTTCTCTCATTGCCTAGAAGACGAAGAAACAGACTGCAGTATCCCGTTCGAGTGCAGAGGCTGAGTTACGAGCTATGGCTCTCTTGACAGCAGAGATTACCTGGCTCCGGTGGTTACTAAGGATTTTAGTGTTTCTGTCACTACACCAACTCCTCTCTTGTTAGACAGTACATGTGCTATTAGTATTGCCCGTGACCCTGTGAAGCATGAGCTCACCAAGCATATTGGTGTTGACGCTTCCTTCATGAGGTCTTGTGTGCATGATCAGGTGATTGCTCTTCAGTATGTGCCTTCCGAACTTCAGATAGCGGATTTCTTCATGAAGGCCCGCACTGAGCAAAACACGCTTACCTCTCCAAACTCAGTGTTGTTGATCCACCATGAGTTTGAGGGGGGGTGTTAGAGATATATGTATAGTTGTGTTATTCCCCATTGTTATAAGGGGTTATTTGCATATTTACATCCTGTACTTGTATATATATACTGGCCCATTGGTCCCCTGACAATACAAGTTGCTATTCCTAACAGCTTTCACAAGGGGGCCTATTTGTTCTGGTTAAGTTGGCGATGTCTGCTATTCCTATAGACAATTTCATGGCCGTCGACCCCCCCTCTTTCAGCAATCAAAGAAATCAACAAAAGGCGTCGAGTGTTTCTTTGGAAAGGATCACAAAACACGGTGGGCGGAAATTGCTTAGTTGCTTCATCTTCGGTGTGCCGACCTATCCATCTTGGGGGCCTCGGCTTGCAAAACCTAGTCGTGCTAGGACGGGCTCTGCGAATGCGCTGGCAATGTTTACAACAAACATGGTCGTCAAAACCTTGGGGAGACTGCACAACCATGCAAACTGAGTAGAGGAAAGCATGTTCCAAGCATCTATTACTCTAAGGATTGGAAACGGAGAGAACTCCTTGTTCTGGGAGGATCGCTAGTTGGACGGATGCTCCATCCCTAGCTTGGCACCTTCCATTGCTAAGATGGTCAAACCACAGATCTAGAAGAAAAGAACGGTAATTCAAGCCCTTTCCAATGGTACTTGGATCTTTGACATATCGGGTCAGCCGGATGTTCAAACTATATCTGAATTCCTTCGGCTATGGGATACACTGCATCCAATCCAGCTATCACAAGGAGAGGTCGATTTGATCTTTTGGCACTGGGAACCCTTAGGTTGCTACTCTTCAAAGTCGGCTCATAGGGCTTTCTTCATAGGATCACTCAGGTTTCTGTAAGCCGAAGGAATTTGGAAAGCTTGGGTGTCACTCAAGTGCAAAATCTTCATGTGGTTAGCAATCCGTCGACGCTGCTGGACTGCCGACCGCCTCTAGCATCGGGGACTGCAAAACCAAGGAGTTTGTGTTTTCTGTGAGCATCCCCAGGAGACCAGCGACCACCTTCTAGTCAGATGTGCGGTGACTGCACAAGTTTGGGCACATTAGTTAGCTCGGGTCGGTTTGCTTTGTGCCGTTCCGGTCGGCCAGCCTACCCTAGAAGACCACTGGATTTCCACTCGGAGCTCCTCACCAAAGCAAAGGAGAAAGGAGATTGATTCATGCATCATACTCGTCTCCTGGATGATCAGGAAGGAGCGCAATTAGAGGGTTTTCAATAACGACGCTGCAACTATCCATCAGCTTTTACAACGTATTCATGACGAGCACCGTCACTGGCGCATAGCGGGTGCGGCCGAGTTGGAGGCGTCCTTACGCCGGAGTACTCCCCTAGCCGTTTCCCTCTTTCTGTCTATTGCCGATCGCTTTATCCTATTCACCGTCTTCTGTTTTCGGTGTTAGTCTCTTTCTCTCCCTCCCTCCCTTCTTCCCTCTATCTCCCTCCCTTCTTCCCTCTTTCTTTTCTCTCATTTTACCACGGGGTTTCCAGTTTCGTTGTGTCTTATGTAATTTCTGGTGTTTCATTTATTTCGTGCAAAGCTTTTGCGCGTTGAAAAAAGTAATTCCAGTTGCTCCTAAGAGCAAGTGAGCAACCAATTAAAGCAATCACATGGGTGGTTCAGCAGCAGCTAGCAGATTGGTGGGAGTTGAGTAGCGTCAAGCACGCAGAAGTGGATTTGGAGTTGATTTTGCGCACGAACATGGATTTGATTTAGCGCATGCACGAACATATCAAATAATCAAGTATCGTTCGATCGATCCCCCTCAGGCCAGGGTCGTCCTCAGTTACAAGTAGCAATGATCCATCCCGAATCCACCTAAACCCTAATAAGCAAGCAGCGACGAAGACGGTCTCACCAGGCGGAGGCGGAGGGCAACGGGAGCGGGTGGAGGAGCCGATGCTGGTGCTGTTGCTGGTGCTGGTGCAGGATTTGGATTGCGCTGGGGCCTTGAGGCGGGTAAAGCGGGAGGCGGAGGAGGAGAGGTTAGTGAGGTCGGCGAGGGGCAGCCGCCGCCGTGGTCTCTTTCCGCCTCCGGTGGCCATCAGCATACCAGAACCAGAGCTCTCTCTCCCCCTCTCGGAGTCTCGGAGTCGGAGACGACGAAACGGAGCAAGTCGTGACTCGTGAGGACAGGTACGTATCGATAAACTTGGGCCGGGCCACCTAGCAAAAAAAGGAGAAGACTTGGGCCAGGCCATCTCGCAAAAAAAAAAAAAGGCTGAGCCACCTCGCAAAAGAAAAAAGACTTGAATGGGCAACATGATGCATGGAAAGGGCCTAAGCCCAGGCCCAGATAACCATGGAGTAAAACTCGGCAATAAGCCTTCGCACATTACCGACTCCAAACCAAAGCAAAGTCTCCCGCTTCTCTATCTGCTTGCTCGGCATCGGCCGGCAAAACTCCGGCGGCGGCGGCGGCTGCGACGAGGGAGACAAAAAGATCGATCAGAAGGCCAATCGATGGGAAAGCACAAGGGCCGCGCGTCCAGCAGCGGCTCGGCGGCGTCGCTGCTGCCGCACGCCCAGGGCGCCGTTCCCACGGTCGGTTTCGGCGGCTACCACGGCGCCTCCCGTGTTCAGCCCGCCTCCCTGCCTTCCTCCTCCACCGACCCCGAAGCCCCCATGCGCCTCCCCACGTAAATATCACCATCTCATCTTTTTATTTCCTATCTATAAACCCTAATTATCACCACCCTACCCTACCTACTTTACTTTGACTAGAGCTAAAAACAAATTGTTATACCTAGTTTTATTGCTTTTAGATTGCCCCAGTTCACGATCATCAATGTTATTCTCATGCCTTCTTTGGCTATTATTTCAAGGATGTGGATAGTGAAGTGCTGCAGCACCTAAGGAGACTAGGAAGGAAGGATCCAACAACAAAGGTCACACTGCGACGCACATTCTTCTTCCTTGTTCCTTTTTTTCAATTATGTCTTCTTAATACTTGTGCTCTTGTACTGGCAATAGCTCCATCACCAGTTAAAATTCATACATCTTGCAATTATTGTACATTATCCTACGACAGGAATTATTTGCCTATGCTGTAATAACATGCGTCCATGACATGAAAGAGAGTTACTTCACTGTTAAGTCGAGTTTTCAACACTGTCGTTCAAAAGAGATGTCGGAATTTCCAAATATAGTGAAGTTAAGGCTGATCTTTCCTGCACTCGCAGTTCTTTTCCTTTCCAAAAAAATTATGCTCTGTATTTTGACTATATTCAAAATTTGGCAAAACATCTATAACATCAGCACCGTATTATCTGAAACCAACTGGTGCTTAACGCCGGTTCTTATTCGAGGCTATCTTGCTATTGTCTTCTTAACGTAATGACCTAAAGCATATTAGCAGAAGTTTGCTAAACAGGATTAGTCTTGTCATGTCTGTAAAAGGTCACGACAAGAAAAAACATCATTAGGCTATCTTGCTATTGTCTTCTTAACGTAATGACCTAAAGCATATTAGCAGAAGTTTGCTAAACAGGATTAATCTTGTCATGTCTGTAAAAGGTCACGACAAGAAAAAACATCATTTTATACATTCCCATTCAGAAGTTTATTTCTTCTACAACCTTGAAATGTTCAAATTTTTTAACGTTATGTGCATTTCTTGCACTGATAATTGTTGCCACAACAGATCTGGCATAACATGTTACATTTTTTCCCCTTTTCTTTAATGCAGCTCAAGGCATTATCTGCGCTCTCTATACTCTTTGCACAAAAAACTGGTGAGGAAGTTGTGCAAATTGTTCCACAATGGGTATTTTCCTCGATTGCTCTGTTGCACTTTCATCTTGATCTTATATTCTTATGGTTCTCATCAGAGTAATAAGCTAGCTTCTTTTTTGGAACTGATTTGTCTTCCTTAGCAGCATCTGTAATATTTCTATGAGAATATGCCAAGTACTCAGGTAGTCTTTTTCTTCTTCTTCATAATGCATAATGTTAATTTCAGGCAATTCAGATGCAATTCATATAAAAGATAGCTGTAGATCAGCATCTGTCTCATCTTAATATGTGCTAACTGGTGAACATATAACTATGACAATATGATTCACAAGATTTTTTTTTATCAAAACATAGTACTCATGTGGAGTTTCCTACAATCAAATGGCAGTATGGATTTGTAAATTTTTTGGCATTTATAAATTGTCTTCCTGCAATTCATGAAAGCCATAGGTTTGTAATACTTGTCGAATGAAACTGATGAATCCAGCCCTGTAGTTCAGCCCTTTCTCTATATCACATGTTGGGTCTATGTTTTCTATTGTTCCTAGTAAGCTTGAATATTTGTTAATGACAGATAAAAAGGACAGAATGTGCAGTTCTTGTTACATGTTTTGTTGAAGTATTTGATGACAAACTATTGTTTTTCTGAGTATTTTGTTCCTTTAATGTACTGATAGTAACATCTATTTCATGATTATGCCATTTTCAGAAAATATGCATGCTATATTATCTTTATTTTTCCTTTTTAGGCATTCGAGTACAAGAGGTTGCTGCTTGACTATAACAGAGAAGTTCGCCGTGCTACTCATGAGACCATGTCTAGCCTTGTCACGGCAATCAAGTATGTCAATTGCCATTTATCTTTACTACCTTGTGGCTTTTTGTCCAGTTATTAAAGATATTATGCTCCCTAAGACCTATAGAAGAATTCTGTTTACTCCCTTCTTTTCCAAATACTTGACACTTTTGATCATTTTTTTTGTTTATAAATACAACGCACTTTACAGTTCCCAAGGCTTTCTTTCCTAAATTACCCCTATTAACCCTATCCATTTCCCCTACTTTTTCACCTTGTTATTTGTGCTTGAGATTTTATTGAAGGGCATTTTGTTCACTTTGTATGTAAAATATGCTTTGCCTAGGTATGTGTGTTTTTGTCAATTTGACAAGTAGTTAGAAAGGCGGAAGTATCTAATTTGCAAATTTTGTCAATCTTTAACGGTTGTCATTACTTTACTGTTTCAGGAAGGGTCTAGCTCCACATCTTAAGTCTTTGATGGGTCCATGGTGGTTTTCTCAATTTGACCCTGCTCCTGAGGTTGCTGCACAGGCTGCTTGACGTTCATTTGAGGTGGATGTTACAATTATTCCTTTTGCTGATTGATGCTTACTGGCTGCAAGTCATTGTCAACCGGACCTCCATCTAGCTGCTATCATTTTCATCTGGAATGCTTTTCCACAATAAACTAAAACCCATTGGCTTGGAAGAAGGAACTAAAAAATAGCAAAATGAATTTGCTGCCAATTAACTTCCAGAAATGGACCCTTGATGTAGTACCATTAATTGAGGCTCATATTTTGAACTTTATTTGGGGGCATGTTAGCCTAGCCTGTTCATAAAAAACTTTCTTATTGGATTCAAAACATATTGGCTTAGTGAGCTTACTTTTTAAATAAATCCTATATTTTTTGGGAAAACTCTCCTTTCCCCGAAAGGCCAGATTTAGCTCAATATCTAAGCACAGAAAGCATGCAAGCTATTTAGCCCATTGTTCTAAAAGGCGTCCTGCCTCGGCTAGGCGCCACCCTTCCCTCCTCGGCGCCTCGCCATTTTTCCCACATAGGTGGCAGCCTAGCCCGACTAATCGGCGACCAGGCGCTAGGCAGAGCCTAGTGCTTAGCGCTTTTTAGCCTAGTGCTTAGCGCTTTTTAGAACACTTAGCCTTATTGGAGCTTACGCTTATTCTCAAAGTGAGCTAAACAGGTTTTGGTCCTTTGTCTAGTTTTATTTTGCTTTTGACTGTTGAGAAGCATTATATTCAGCTCGATTATTTCCTTATTCTCTTCTGTAATATGTTCTGTGACTGCTGGTTTGTTATACAGACCTGCTGAAACATAAAGAAGTAATGTGTTCACATTCTATTAATAGGCAGCATTCCCACAATCAGACAGAAGGTTGGACGCTTTAATGCTATGTGTGAAGGAGACATTTCTTCACCTAAATGAGAATCTGAAGCTAACGACACAAGCTTTGTCTGACAACGCTACACCAATGGATGAATCAGAAGATATGCATCAGAGGGTATGCTTTATGGTCTTACATTATACTACGTGCAATTTTTGTTGATCAATTAGCTTTATGTTGTAGTCTGTTTTCATTCTGCATGAAATCTGATCCAAATATTTTCCAGCTGAACTAAAAATAGATCACTACTGCAATCTAGAAAACCAGATCGATCGATCTTCCAGTTTTCTTTGGTCAGTAATTTTGGTTGCCATTATACTGCAGATAAACATTCTGTTTCAACCTTTTGGAGTTTGGGGTCTCTTCATTGTTCTAGGTCTATGGTTATACTTTGAGGATGTGTAATGGTCCTTAGTTGATACACCATCCCATCTTATAGTAGAAAATGACAACTGAGAAGAATATCTAACCAAAGGATAGAAATGCAACTAACGAGATCTTATCTCATCCAATTATAACAATGCAAACTAACTCGCACAACTTAAAATCATGTGCTATAGTAACACATTGTACTGTTTGGGTTGCAGAAGAAAGGGGTGTACACGCTGCAGATGAAGCGTAAGGGTGTATGCAGATTGCAGAAGAAACGTAGATAAAAGTAGGAAATGTAGCTGCAGGGCGATTTGATTTTTTAGTTATTCCATTTATATGCTCACCCATAGCTGTAAGCGTTATTATCTAGCTGCCTTTCCACTAACACTAATAGGAAATGTAATTCCATGATTCTAGATGACAGTGTTGGCTCTAACCCCGAAAAGTTGGGTAACAATTTGGCGCAACGACCAAATAGGCAACCTTTTTTACTTCCTTTTCCTTGGTGTATCCTCAATTGATGCTATCTACCAGTAGAATGCCCGTGCATTGCAACGGAAATACAAACTGCGCGGGGGTAAACTCCTTTTATTAGTAGTGAAAAGACCATTGCACCTGACTCGAAAACAGCCCAAAAAATATCAGATATGGCTGAAGAATGGTGCTATATAATTGAAATAGATTGAACTCTGTAATATTCAAGTGTCTGTTTTAAAAATCACTTGCAAATGCCAGTATCTTGCCATTATTGAACCATAATCTTGCTCATGGTCAGTCCAGCTGCACCAATACAGTACAAGGAGAGCTTGATACTGTACCGGATGGTAAAACATTTCAATCGACAATATAACTTGCACTTGCTACCTGAAATTTGTACTACATTAAGAATTACTACAATGCGGGTTACTGAAGTAAAACAGCCCTCTATTTGCTTACATCCAGCCTGCTAATTGTGCGAACATAGTTCTTTGCACTAATGCATCAGTACATAGTCCTTTTTATCATTTGACCATTGTTTCTTTCACACATGTTGGAACATACTTAATTGGAAACAAATTGCTAATGTTGTTCTAATGTGCCTACGAGTAGGAGTGAAATTTAGCATTATGCATCTCTCCATTGAAGTGTCGAGTGTAGAGTATGCATTGCACAAGCAGCGGCTTTACACTTCAACAATAGCCAAATAACAAATTTTCAGTTTGCTCAACTACAAAACTAAAATTGGAGAACAAACAAGTAGCAGCAGGGCAAGTAGCCAAATAACAAACTTCAACAATAACGGAATGAGTTTCGGGAGAATGGAGAACAAACAAGTGAGCAACTCACCGAAGCGATTCCTTCGCACAGAAGTAGCAGGCGGCGTCGGGGAGGAGCAGCAGCAGGCCGGCATCGGGGAGCAGCAGCAGCAGGCCGGCATCGGGGAGCAGCAGAGAGCCAAGGACGAGCGGCGTCAAAGGGAACAACCCGGAGAAGCAGGGGCGGCGTCGAAGGGGAGTCACTCCTGGGAGCAGCAGGGGCGTCGGTGACGGGGAGAACAGAATGCTTAGAGCTCTAGAGCAACACCACCAAATGCACCCCATCAAAGAACTAGAAAGACAAGGATCATAGGCAATGTTAGGTCTTGGAAAGAATGGAAACTTAAATTAAATTAAAGTAGTGACACTTACTAGGAGACTTATCCTTTTGTTTCTTGATTGCCAATTGACTTGAAAAGCCTCTTTGCATGTTCTCATAATCATCGGCTTGGTTGCTTATCTTGACTTGCTTATCGTCCTCAATGATCATCTTCTCAAGCACATCATTAAACATGGTACGAAGCCTAGAAGCATATCCAATTTCGGTCCTTCTAATCTCAAAAAATCTATTTGGATTCAAGAACAACGCAGCCCCGTACAACTTCTGCTCCATTTGGTCTTCCCACCTCCGATCTATGATTGCTATCACCTTCCTGAGTAGTGATGGCTTGTTCTCCAAAGAGTCATTGATATTCTTCTTCGCAAGATCCATGGCAAATATTTTAGCTCAGTCTGTCAGGTATGCTGTATTTCAGACCAGAGACTTATGTATTGATAGGACAGCAGTCTTATGTTCGGCGTGGGTGGTGGACATGATGAATTTCATCTGTCTTGACCACATAAAGTTGCAAACCATCTTTACAAAATGGGCATGCATCAGTGAAGATCCAATTTGAGCCAGTTATTACAGATGAAACTGTAAGCATATGTTTGTCTCTGTTTTTTCCCTTGAGAAGTTATTAGAACTATTGCACACTAGGCATGCTTCAACTTGCATTTAGAATGGGATTCTCTGTCTCTGTGTGTGTGTGTGTGTGTGTGTTCTTTGAGTTGATTACGATAAGCTTTAAGAAACTGTTTCTAAGATGATATGTCATGTCTTTCTAAATTTCAGTGTAATTCTTCAATTAATTAAAGGTGATGCTTAATCTGTTATATAACAGTAGGGCCCCAAAACATTCTATTTGATCTATGTTATTTTGTCAACTGTTTGTGAAATGCCACTAGGCAGTAATATTTGACAGAAGACACGCACAAAGTTCGTGAGAGTTGTAGTCATTGGACTATTCTGTGAAGAAGGAATTGCACTTAATATATGGTTAATTCCTTTGACGCAGGAACTGAAACACCACCAATTTGTTGCTTTTGTTGACAAGCTTGTTCTGAACCTTGGCTTTAGTGAAGTGATTTTAGGTATTCCAGGAAATCCATATTGTGTCACATCACAAGCAATTGATGTTACTTCAGCTATTTATCCCTTTTCGAGGGCATGGGTTGCTGGTGAGATTCTTTGCACTTGGAAGTGGAAAGGGGGAAGTGCATTGAGCACATTCTTACCTTCTCTGGTTCAGTACATGAAAACAGAATCATATCTTGTTTGCATCGTGTCTTCATTGCTTGACACATTACTAGAAGGGGCCCTTATTAGAGTAAAAAATACCGGCCGGCTAGGATGCACGGACACGGACACGCGTGTCGGACACGACACGTATCGGACACGGGATTCACCATTTTCTAAAAAATAGCGACACGGGGACACGGCTGTATATATATATATATATATATAATATGTATTATTGAATGTTTTTCCACGTGTTTATCAAACAGAAAGTGTTAAATGTTATGAATATGTACCTCAAAGATGATCATCGCTCCTGTTCTTTTCAGTTTTTCGTAAAGCATAACTTCATAACTTCATATTATTCTCTTAGCAGCATAATTGGATCACTAGTTTGTTCTCTACAGTATTTGAGCCATGACAAAGTAATTGACAAATTTGGATCTGTAGAGTGTAGACTCACCGAAAGTCCAAATCTGGCAAAGCAAGAAGAGCCGAGGAGCGCAGAGGAGGCGTCCGGAGGAGCAAATGAGCAGGACAAGCGTCGCGCTTGCGGGCGTCGGCGACGCTTGCGTAGCGCAGAGGGCAACAACAGCCGCGCGAACGGGGCGAGGCGGCGGCGCGAATCAGCGGGCGAGGCGGCGGCGAACGATTTAAGGAGGCGCTCGCAGCAGCGCGACGCAGCGGGGCAACGGCGTTGGCGAATCGGGCGAAGGAGGCGGCGTCATCGCAGCGCAGGGCGACGCAACGGCAGCGCAAGCACAAGGCGGCAGCAGCATGCGAGCGCGGCGGTCGCGCGGTTCTTGGGAGCTGCGGCTGCGGCGGATCGAGATGGCGACGGGACTACGGGAGTGAGATGGGGAGAGCCGGGGGGAGGGGTAGGGTTAGGGAGATGGGCCGGGCGATGAACAGTGTGTTTGATTGGGCCGAATGAATGGGTCGATACGTGTCCGACACGCGGCCAAACGTGTCCGATACGTGTCCGAATTTATTTTTATTTATTTTCGCGACACAAATTTCCGACACGGTTAGAATACGTGTCGAGCCGTGTCGAGCCGTGTCCGTGTCCGACACGGTGTCCGGCATTACGACACGGCGCGACATGACGTGTGTCGGTGCTTTGGAGCCGGCGTGCAGAACCGGCCACTGCGCGGTGGTGGTAAAAAAAACCGTAGGGATATTTAAAATCAAATTTGAATTTTTGACTCTATGATGTCCTTCCTCAGTTGGTTTAGGCATTGTTATGCTAGATTATGTATTGAAATATTAGTTTTTAGTATATTTAGGACTTTTAAAATTGTATTATTCCAAATTTTAAATTGCTAATTACAATTTTCTCTATTTTCCGGTTTTTTCCGGTATTTCAACTGTTTTTTCCGGTTCCCGGCCGGTAACCGGACCGGTTCCGGGAAAACTTCAATTCAAAATTTGAATTTTAAAATTTGACCGGTATTTTTCCGTTTTTTCCGGTAATTACCGGTACCGGCCGGATCTGGTTTTTCGATCCCTGGCACTTATGCATGCGAGTAGTCAGTGGGTACTGTTCAATGCTTGGCATCTCTCTGACAATTAGATTGAGAAAGTTCAAGATCGTTTTCTGCGTGCTCTTGTGGCTTTGTTATTTACTACTAACATCAAGGATTGTATTCAGAGAGAATCTGATGCACTTGTATTTTTTGAACAACTACTGGGCAATATTTTTATTGGTTCAACAGTAAATAGAAAATGTGTAAGGACTCTTCCCTTTGTCATGAGTATAATCATCAAACCCTTGTCAGAAAAATTGAATTTGGATGAAGCTTCTTGTTCAACTGATTTGGTGGGAAAAAAGCATATTGAGTTGGCTTGATGAAGCCATCTCTTGTCTGTCATCCAGCCCAAGGGAAGTAGTACAACAAGGTAGGCTACATTAGAATTCTTATAGATCATACTAGTATAATATCTCTTTTACAGTCATGTAATATGATCTGTTACTTTGTCAGATAGTGAGGATTGGATGCAAGTGGTTTTGTCTTGCTTCCCGTTGAGGATAACTGGAGGAGCCCGGAAACTGGTAGTTAAGTTTGAACGAGAGATCAGCGATGCAGAAAGATCATTATTGCTGACTGTTTCAGAAGTACCAGATTTTCTATACTAGTGCAGCTCCATCGCTGTTGTCCAGTGAAACTACGCTGTCAAGAACAGTTGAACTACTGGGAGTGAAACTGACAGCGGTTATGGTTGGCTATTGCTGGACAAAACTTGAGGAAAATGATTGGTATTTTGTGTTCCAAATAGTACGCAAGTGGATTGAATCATCT
This sequence comes from Hsuehochloa calcarea, assembly GCA_036346395.1. NCBI lineage: Eukaryota > Viridiplantae > Streptophyta > Magnoliopsida > Poales > Poaceae > Hsuehochloa > Hsuehochloa calcarea. The sequence goes on along the minus strand of JAYEVG010000050.1, from coordinate 96,995 downwards.
ATTTTGCCTGTGGAAGAAATGACGGATGGCGTCAATGATGCTGTAGCAAACCAGAAATCAAGTGAAGATACCTTGGAGAAGCTTAAATTAGTGGTTAGCACCATAGATGAGTTAACATCTAGGATGCACGGACACGGACACGGAATTCGCCATTTTCTAAAAAATAGCGACACGGGGACACGGCTGTGTGTATATATATATATATATATATATATATATATATATATATATATATATATATATATATTATTGAATGCACAATATGCCAAGATACAAGCAATCAAGCACTCACCAAGCAAGTCCAAATCTAGCGACAGCGGGGGGCGAAGCAGGCGGGCGTCGGGAGCAAGCAGCGGCGGCGCCGGGAGCAGCAGCAGGAGCTGTGAGGAGCAAAGCGGCGAAAGGCGTCAAGGAGGAGCAGAACAGAGCGATGAGCGCTTGCCAGAGGAGCGGCGGCAGGCGAGCAGAGCAGCAGCGGCTGGCCAGTAGGAGGAGGTGCAACAGCGGCGTAGAGAGCAAGATCTGCAGCGGCGTCGGGTCGGCGGCGGCGACGCAGCGTAGGCGGCGTCTACTGGGTGGTCGCGACTGCGGAGACGGAGTGAGATGGGGATGGGGGACAGGGGGAGAGCTAAAGAGGAGAGGTAGGGTTAGGATGGGAGATAGGCCGAATGACTGGGCCGAATGAATGGTCCAATACGTGTCCGACACGCGGCCAAACGTGTCCGATACATGTCCGACACGCGGCCAAACGTGTCCGATACGTGTCCGAATTTGTTTTTATTTATTTTCGCGACGCAAATTTCCGACACGCCTGGAATACGTGTCCGAGCCGTGTCCGAGCCGTGTCCGTGTCCGACACGGACACGGCGCCTTCCAGGCGTGTCGGTGCTTTGCAGGTTAACATTAAGCTTCGTGAATACTCTTTGGTTACATTGTGTCACCTCAACCATCTTAATGATCTCCAAGAAACTGAAAATTTCCAAAGTTTGCAGCTTATTAGATCAGTGGAGTATGCTGAGAGTAATGACAAGATGATGGAGAGTATCCTCCGTTTATTCTTGGCCTCTTGTGCTTCAGAGGCAATTGCAAAATCTTGTAGTGAAGAGGCTTCAGCCATCATGGCTTCAAGTCGCCTTGCTTATTTGCATTTTTGGGAACTAGTGGCATCATTCATCATTTATGCTTCACCACAGATTAAAAGATCTGCACTGGAGTCCATGGAACTGTGGGGACTTACCAAGGGTTCAGTCAGTGGGCTATATTCAATTCTTTTCTCCTCACAGCCGATATCTCATCTACAGCTTGTTAGAGATATATATGTTAGAGATATATGTGTTAGAGTAGGACTCTAGATATTATTTGATTCCTTATCTGTAACCTCCTTGTGTATATATATTGGCCCATTGGCCTCATATTGAATACAAGCGATACTCATAACATGGTATCGAGCTAACCTAGGGTTTTCTGCCGCTCATTGTCGCCCCGCCGCCTCCGCGCGCTTGCCGTGTTGTCGCCGCCGTCTCCTCCGTCGATCTTCGCGTCTGCGTCGCCGCGTCGCTCGTCGCGCGCACCACCGCAGTCCTCCCGCCGTCGCGCCCACCCGCCGCCGTGCCTCCGGTCCCGTCGCGCTCCTCCCGTCCCAGGCGGATCCAACACCCGAAGTCGCCGGTGAGGAGGTGAGCCGCCGCTTCGAGCCGCCGCCGCCACTCTCCGCGCCGCCGCCGCCGGAGGACAGTGGGGCGAGCGCCGAGATCTCCGATCTCGCGTCCTCGACCGGATTCGCGTCGGATCGGACCGCCGCCACCTCGACTCCTCCGACGACGCGTCGGCGTCTTCTTCATTCGCCAAGGGCTCGCGCCGTCGCTAAGGCCCCGCCACGGCCGCCATCTTCACCCGAGCCCGAAGTCGGCACGGACCCGAGCCCGAAGCCGCCTCCCTACGGAGGGACGCCACCGTCGTCGCCGCCTCCGCCGCCTCCGGCCGACGACCTGCGCCGTCGCCGGTACCGACGCCGGATCCGAGCCGACCGGCCGCCATCGTCGAAAAAGCAAAGGAAACCCTAGGTTTCCTTTCACGGCCGGCTGCCTTTAAACCGGCGAGAGAAAAACGTTGTTCTAACCGCGCCATCCAGCCGCCGCTGTTAGACCTCGTTGTCTTGGTCGCCGCGCCGTCCAGCGCCGCCCACCAATGGGCACCGTTTTCCTCCCTCGCTGCCCGGTGATCTTCGCGGTGTCAATTACACTGACTTCGTGTCTCATATGCGCATTCACATGCGTGGTCTTCGTCTCGGGCGCCCTCTGCGGCGATGTCACCGCCCGCTTTGCCCTACTCCTCCGACGGTTTACGCTTTCGCGCTTATCCTCGACAAACGACAAGGTCTGCTGTTGAGGTCATGGCGGCCTTGCTGATGAGAAAGCTGCCTCTGCCTACCAAGAGGCTCTGGATTTCTACATGGATCGCTTGACTACCTACACTCAGTGGTGCGACGACGACGCTTGGTGGTCTCTTTGTCTTCATCGCCAGATGTTCACCTCGCCTCTTACGAGATTGTGGATTCTCTTCGTGTCGGATGTGGACTCACCTTCGTCAGCGCTACGAACCATCTGGAGATGCCCTCTACATCCGATGAGTTCGCCAGAGCACTCTCTTGCAGGGTGATGCTCGTTGACGCCTTCTACGCCTGAGTTCTCGCGATCAAGCGCCAATCGGACTCTCTTCGCACTTCTTGTTGCCGCTCCCTGTTCATGCCGCTTGGTCGTCGTCTTGACCTGGAGTTTCAGCGTGTCTACGAGTTCCTTACTCGCCTTCGTCCTGAGTTCGAGCAGAGGTGTGCCCACTACTTGCACGCCACCTCGTGTCACTCTTCCGAGGCCCTTCCGAGATACGTGCGAGAGAGACTCGTCCCGAGTGGTGCCGGCTCGATGCCACTCCCCTCCGTGCTCGCCGCCCGTACACCTGCTACACCGACCGCTTCACGCTTCAAGACGCCTTCTCCAATGGCCGCCAGTGGTGGTGGCGCCCTCCATCTGGCGGTGGTCGTCCTCGCCGCTCCTCTCGCGACAAGATCGGCCACATTGAGTCCCAGTGCTACAAGAAACAGCGGCATATTTCACGCCGTTCTTCTCCTAGCACCGGCACCGATACTTCTACATCGACGTCTGCATCGACTACTTTCGCGTTTTCTCTCTATGGCCTTAAGCAAGCCCCTCGTGCCTGGTTTGAGCGCTTCTCCTCTGTGGTCACTGCTGCTGGCTTTTCAGCAAGTGATCATGATCCTGCGCTCTTTGTCCACACTTCGTCTCGTGGTCGGACTCTTCTCCTTCTGTATGTTGATGATATGATCATTACCGGAGATGACTCTGAGTACATTGCCTTTGTCAAGGCTCGTCTTAGTGAGCAGTTCCTTATGTCGGATCTTGGTCCTCTTCGTTACTTCCTTGGGATTGAGGTTACTTCCACTCCAGATGGTTTCTTTATGTCCCAAGAGAAGTACATTCAAGATCTTCTTGATCGCGCCTCCCTCACTGATCAGCGTCCTGTTGAGACTCCTATGGAGCTCAATGTTCACCTACGACCCTCTGATGGCGAGCCTCTTTCTGAACCGACTCGCTATCGCCATCTTGTTGGGAGTCTTGATGCGGGGTCGCCCGATCTTCTCGACGTAGGATCAAGATACTCACGTGTAGCCTCTCGAATCGTAGTGATCCTCCGTTGCCAATGCAAGAACGAACACTCTTTAATTCGCAAGAACACGCGCGCCAGACTTCACGACCACCAAGCGAAGCCCTATCGCGCTCCCAATTCCCAGCGGAAAGGTTGAACGATCTCAATTAATAAGAACTCTCAATTTCCCCTATTGATGCCATCGACTATCCAGAAGGAACAATCTATTTCTCTCGGTTTTAATATAAAAATCATCGTCCCCTTTTACACTCGGCAGCGGCGGCTACTTATGATGCTCCAGCAAAACCCTTACGCACACACGCGCAATGGGCCCTGGGCCTTGAGTTCGGTAATTCATGTTTTGTTCGGACTCAACGTGGTAAACAAAAGTACAAAGCCCAATATGGTGACTTAAACCGAAAGCTTGTCGACTGTCGAACCATGTTGACTGCCGAAGCTTGACCGTGATAGCATGTTGGCTTGACCGTGTAGCATGCAAGACATTAATTAAAATACAATGCATGTGGCTACCGATTCACATATCTTGCAATCCAACTCTCTCACGTGAATGTTATTTGACCGAAGCTTAATGTTGGACTTGGTTGAACGTGGCTTATGTTGGTGCTTGACCGAAGCACATGTTGGACTCAATCCTTGCTCTAACTGTATGGATTCCCTCCGTTGAGTGTTCGGTGACCTCGTCTTCACACCTAAGAATGCACAAGAAACTAACATGAGGTAGTATATTATTATCATCAATAGAAGGTAGGGCATTAAGGAACAAATTCACATGTTGATTTATTAGTCTAGCTCTTGCTCTAGTCATTGGACCTTTTGGTGCTTCATGAGCATTCTCATGCACACTTGGAGCGGAAGATGTATTAGTAGTAGTTATGCCCTCATCATCCTCCCCCTCTTGAAAAGGAGTCGTCCTCGACTCTGTATCGTCTTGCCCAAAAAATGGTGATAAATCAGCAACATTAAAAGTGGTACTTACTGCATAGTCGTCTCCCGGAAGCTCAATCTTGTAAGCATTATCGTTGATCTTGGCAAGTACTTTAATAGGACCATCACCACGAGGCATTAATTTTGACTTACGCTTCTCCGGAAAGCGTTCTTTGCGAAGGTGTACCCACACTAAGTCACCTGGTTCAAATAGCAATTTCTTTCTAGACTTGTTAGCCTTAGAAGCATAAGCACGTACCTTGTTTTCAATTACCTCTTTAGTCTTTTCATGGAGCTTTTTCACAAAATCAGCACGCGTCGAAGCCTCTATATTAGCACGTTCTTGTAATGGAAGTGGCATCAAATCAAGTGGCGTGATCGGTTTGAAGCCATACACCACCTCAAATGGACACAATTTAGTAGTAGAATGCACCGCCCGATTATAAGCAAATTCCACATGCGGCAGACAGTCCTCCCACTCTTTTAGGTTCTTTTTAATCATTGTCCGGAGCAACATGGAGAGTGTACGGTTCACCACCTCTGTTTGTCCATCGGTTTGTGGGTGACAAGTTGTCGAAAAGAGTAACTTTGTCCCAAGCTTAGCCCACAAAGTCTTCCAAAAATAGCTCATAAACTTCACATCACGATCTGAAACAATAGTGCGAGGCACGCCATGCAATCTCACAATTTCCCTGAAAAACAAGTCAGCTACATGCGACGCATCGTCGCTCTTATGACAAGGAATAAAATGAGCCATTTTAGAGAACCTATCCACAACTACAAAAACAGAATCCCTCCACCTCTTAGTTCTAGGCAATCCTAACACAAAATCCATGCTAATATCTTCCCAAGGTGCACAAGGAACTGGAAGTGGAGTATACAAACCATGTGGATTAAGTTTCGATTTAGCTTTATGGCATGTGATACATCGTTGAACAAATCTCTCGACGTCACGTCGCATCCGGGGCCAATAGAAGTGATCGGTCAGCATCATGTATGTTTTCTCTCTCCCAAAATGTCCCATTAATCCACCTGCATGAGATTCCTGCAACAATAACAAACGCACAGACGAACCTGGAACGCATAGTTTGTTAGCACGAAAGAGAAACCCATCATGAATATGCTATTTATCCCATCCTTTCCCATCTTTGCATTTAGAATATGGTACAGAAAATTCATGGTCGGAAGCATATAAATCTTTCAAACTCTCTAATCCAGGTACCTTTACTTCCAACTGAGTTAAAAGCACATTCTTTCTAGACAAAGCATCAGCTACCACATTCTCTTTACCTTTCTTGTATTTAACAATGTATGGGAAAGTCTCAATGAATTCAACCCACTTAGCATGTCTACGATTCAGTTTAGCTTGACCTTTTAAGTATTTCAAAGCTTCATGATTAGAATGAATAATGAATTCTTTTGGCCAAAGATAATGTTGCCAAGTCTCTAAAGCACGCAAAAGAGCATATAATTCTTTGTCATAAACAGGATAATTCAATTGTGCACCGCTAAGTTTCTCACTAAAGTATGCCACAGGTTTTCTTTCTTGCATCAAAACACCACCAATACCTATTCCACTAGCATCACATTCAATCTCAAAAGTTTTAGTAAAATCAGGTAAAACAAGCAATGGTGCTTCAGTCAAACACTTCTTTAGTTCAGCAAAAGCTTTATCCTGTGATGCTCCCCATTCAAAAGCAATGCCCTTTTTAGTTAATTCATTTAATGGGGCAGCAATGGTGCTAAAATCTTTCACAAAACGTCGATAAAAACCAGCAAGCCCATGAAAGCTACGAATTTGACTAACATTGACAGGAGTAGGCCAATTTCGAATAGCTTCAACTTTAGAGTCATCTACTTCAATTCCATGAGCTGAAACAACATAGCCTAAGAACACCACTTTGTTTGTGCAAAACGTACACTTCTCAAGATTAGCATACAATTGTTCAGTTCTTAGCACTTCTAGCACTTGCCTAACGTGTTCAACATGTTCTTCCAAAGAGCGGCTATATATCAAAATGTCATCAAAATAGACTACCACAAATTTGCCAATGAAACATCTCAAAACATGGTTCATTAATCGCATGAATGTACTAGGAGCATTAGATAAACCAAACGGCATCACTAACCATTCATACAAGCCAAATTTTGTTTTAAAAGCTGTCTTCCACTCATCACCATGTTTCATTCTAATTTGATGGTATCCACTACGCAAATCAATCTTAGAAAAGATAGTAGAGCCACTCAATTCATCAAGCATATCATCTAACCTAGGAATAGGATGACGATAACGAATGGTAATATTGTTGATAGCTCTACAAAGATATCGCACATTCTCCATGTACCATCTTTCTTTGGAACAAGAATGACAGGAACGGCACAAGGACTAAGACTTTCGCGTACATACCCTTTTTCCATGAGCGCTTGCACTTGCCGCTGAATTTCTTTTGTCTCCTCCGGGTTTGTGCGGTACGGCGGCCGGTTGGGAAGTGGCGCTCCTGGTACCAAGTCAATTTGATGTTCAATGCCTCGAATAGGCGGTAGACCAGCCGGTACCTCCTCCGGAAAGACATCCTTATAAGCCTGCAAAACTTGAGAAACCACACTAGGAAGAGAGGTTAAGTCATTAGTAGAAAGTAAAACATCTTTGTACAACAAAACAAAGTGCATCAAAGTAGGATCAGTTCTCATCTCTCTCAAATCAGATTTAGTGGCTACCATGACTAACTTTTTCTCTCCGTCAGTCTTACTTTTTCCATTTAGTTTTAGCATGTGGCTCTCACGCTCCTTTTGTGGAATCACACTCTTTGGCTCCTTTCCTCTCTCATTCTCTACTTTTACCGTAATCTTTTGCATGTTATCACTCACAATTTGAGAAGGAGTTAATGGTCGTAGCACTATGTCTTTATTATTCTATATGAACTTGTATTGATTAGTTCTTCCATCATGAATTACAGAACGATCATATTGCCATGGTCTACCTAATAACAAGTGACACACGTCCATGGACACGACATCACATTCTATGGTATCACGATAAGAACCAATTTGAAAGCTAATATCAACAGTATATCCAACATTCATTGACCCATCATTGTTTAACCATTGAATTTGATAGGGATGTGGGTGTTTCTTATATTTCAAACCAAGTTTAGAACAAAGCTCTTTACTAGCTAAATTGTGGCAACTTCCCCCATCAATAATAACTTTGCAACACTTACCATCTTTACTCACCTGAGCTCTTGTTTGGAAAAGATTGCAGCGCTGCTCATGAGTGGGTTTTGCTTGCACACTCAACACCGTCGGTGTACACACAAGGATAGGGCCAGCCTCGGGGTCACAAAAACCATCTTCAAGTGCCTCCTCCCCTTGTCCTTCCTCATGTACATCTCCCAATCTTCCCAAATCAGTAAGGGCCTCACCGTCCTCCTCGCTAGTGGAGTCATACTCTCTATTCTCCAAAAGTAACATAACCTTGTTATTTGGACAATCCTTTTGCATATGACCTCGTCCAAGACATTTGAAGCATTGGATGGCACTACTTCTTGCTGTAGAACCCACTGAAGACGAGGTAGAAGGTGCATGACTCTTCTTGGCAATGGGTGTAGTTGCATGTTTCCCGCCTGGTGTAGCACTGATACTAGGAGCAAAACTTCCACTAGAGTGATTAGTTTTAAAAGAATTGAAACGAGATGTGGGTTTACCTCCTGTAGGTGCTGAACGGGGTGTGTATGATGATGTTCGTGTTGCTCTCATATCTTGTTGCACTTGCCTTTCAGCCTTGGTTGCTTGATGGACCAACTCCACCATGTTGTTGTAGGGCTGAAATTCGGTGATGCGCTTGATGGGAGGGTGCAAACCAGCAAGGAAGCGAGCCATTGTTTGTTCTTCTTGCTCAAATATATTAGCTCGAATCATGGACATCTCCATCTCTTTATAATAGTCCTCCACCGTGAGAGTTCCTTGCTTCATTTGCTGCAATTTATCAAATAAATCACGTTTGTAATGTTTAGGAACAAACCTCGCTCTCATGTGATACTTCATCTCGTCCCACGTAGTGATGGGAGGTTCGTTGTACTCTCTCCTTTGATTTTGAACTTGTTCCCACCATATGAGCGCATATTTGTCAAATTCAAGTGCGACCATGTGTATTTTCTTTCTTGAATAATTGTGCACACGGAACACCTTGTCCACCTTGAGCTCCCAAGTGAGGTAATCTTCGGGATCATGTGTACCTGAAAATGTTGGCATAGTAAATTTAAACTTACCAAATTTCTCTTCATTAGGTCGTTCATTGCCGTAGCGGTGTCGGCGGTAGTGTCCATCATCGTAGTGGTACAAGTCGTCGTCGTCGAAGTGAGGCGGTCCCCCTCCTCGGCCACCATGCCCACGGCCCCTCCCGGGTCCTTGGGCGCCTCCCCCACCTCCTCTCCCAGGTGGAGGTGGCCGTATGGCTTGTGCCACCACACGGTCTCGCCGCTGTCGAGCATCCTGGGCGACTCGTGCAGCGACCTCCTCATCTCGTGGAGGTGGTAGATGCACACCATCTTCTTCTTGCTGCTGACGAAGTGCCCGCACAACATCAGTCACGATGCCCGTACGCAACACATTCATTTGTTGGTTGAGCTCAATGCGGAGATCCTGCATGTCCGCCTTGAGTTGGTCCCCCATTGCAGTGGTGCCAGCTATAAATTCTTGTTGTAATGTACTTCTCAATGCCTGATGTTGGAAGCGAGTCACCGGGGCATTAAGATCAACAACATGCTCCTCACCATAGTTATCTTCTTCACCTGACATGGTTAGGTTGTGCAAAAGAAAATACAAACAGCAAGAATGTATATGGATTAGTAAAATTCACTCAATCTCTCTTTTCTCTCCCAAGTAAGGTTCTTACCTTTCCGAAGTGAATTAAGGCCAAAAGAAACTTACACTTGGTAGAAGCTACAATAGCAAAGTGATGATCAAGCGAATATAAGAATGTTCACAGTTGCACAACAACGGTTATTTGGTGGAGCTTGGTATGGATGTGTATATCCTAGCAATCTGAAATTCTTGATGTTGTAAAGCTAAGTAACAATCCAAACTAGAATATTTTGCCTAAGTGCTGATCCAAAAGGTTTAAGTGAAGTATATGAACGCACATGTAAAGATCAATGTGACTTAATGCAAACAAGGGAATAAGCTAGTGAGATACAATCTGAAATTAAGATGAAAACTAGCTCGTTTTGCACCAAGTACTAGGAGAGACGCTAGCCAATTGCAATAATATGAAATGTAAGGGCACAAGATTGCTCAAATAAATTAAATACACAATCTGAAATTTATGAACTAAGGTTATCCTTTTCCCAAATTTCGGCCAATATCTTCTTTTCTTTCTCTTTTTTTTTACTTCACAGCCTCGGTTTTTTTTTTTACTTTTTTTTTTTGACTTGTGGCTTGTCTTTTTTTTTTGTTGCCGAAACTAGAGTTTAAGGTTCCCTCACACGAGTTCTAATTTTCAGCGAGTGCAAATAATTCAATGAACAGCCCCTAAGCAATTATCAAAGACCCCCTAAGCAATTATCAAAGACTAGTCTCAAAGATGAAAGAAGAAGGAAAAAAAATCAGCATTTTTTTGCACTGTTCACAAATCGCGCACTGTAGCAGCAGAAACACTGTAGCGTTGCGCGAATTACTGTAGCGTCATGCACTGTAGCAGATCGGGGCTGCAGCACGCTCTGGCTTTCCGCGCCTCCCGGGGGGGAAAAAAACAAAACACTGTAGCAGTACTGATCCGGATCGCTAGTGTAGCAGCCGGGAATTTTGACGCGGTTGAGGACCAACAATTTTTTTATTTTTTTTAGTTTTGATTGGACACGCAGATTAAGCAACGCGAAAGAGCACTACGATCAGCACTAAACAAAAATTCTAATGGATTAAAACCTAACTAAACTCACAGGAAATAACAGATGCAAAAACTAGGGTTTGGAATTTTTGTGTAGCAATTTTCGGTTTATGGACTCTAGGTATTAAGAACAGCAAATAAAATCAATCTACTCTAGGGATAAGCAATCCTACCGAGTCAACGGAGCTCTGATACCAGATGATGCGGGGTCGCCCGATCTTCTCGACGTAGGATCAAGATACTCACGTGTAGCCTCTCGAATCGTAGTGATCCTCCATTGCCAATGCAAGAACGAACACTCTTTAATTCGCAAGAACACACGCGCCAGACTTCACGACCACCAAGCGAAGCCCTATCGCGCTCCCAATTCCCAGCGGAAAGGTTGAACGATCTCAATTAATAAGAACTCTCAATTTCCCCTATTGATGTCATCGACTATCCAGAAGGAACAATCTATTTCTCTCGGTTTTAATATAAAAATCATCGTCCCCTTTTACACTCGGCAGCGGCGGCTACTTATGATGCTCCAGCAAAACCCTTACGCACACACGCGCAATGGGCCCTGGGCCTTGAGTTCGGTAATTCATGTTTTGTTCGGACTCAACGTGGTAAACAAAAGTACAAAGCCCAATATGGTGACTTAAACCGAAAGCTTGTCGACTGTCGAACCATGTTGACTGCCGAAGCTTGACCGTGATAGCATGTTGGCTTGACCGTGTAGCATGCAAGACATTAATTAAAATACAATGCATGTGGCTACCGATTCACATATCTTGCAATCCAACTCTCTCACGTGAATGTTATTTGACCGAAGCTTAATGTTGGACTTGGTTGAACGTGGCTTATGTTGGTGCTTGACCGAAGCACATGTTGGACTCAATCCTTGCTCTAACTGTATGGATTCCCTCCGTTGAGTGTTCGGTGACCTCGTCTTCACACCTAAGAATGCACAAGAAACTAACATGAGGTAGTATATTATTATCATCAATAGAAGGTAGGGCATTAAGGAACAAATTCACCTGTTGATTTATTAGTCTAGCTCTTGCTCTAGTCATTGGACCTTTTGGTGCTTCATGAGCATTCTCATGCACACTTGGAGCGGAAGATGTATTAGTAGTAGTTATACCCTCATCAAGTCTTGTCTACCTTGCTGTTACTCGCCCGGATATCACTTATCCAGTTCACATTCTGAGTCAGTTTGTTTCTGCTCCCACTCAGGTCCACTACAGCCACCTTCTTCGAGTTCTGCGATACCTTCGTGGGACTATCTCTCGCCGTCTCTTCTTTCCACGCTCCAGCTCGTTACAGCTTCAGGCTTATTCGGATGCTACTTGGGCGTGATCCTCCGATCGCGGTCTATCTCTCCATCTTGTGTTTTTCTTGGTGGTTCGCTTATTGCACGGAAGACGAAGAAACAGATCGCAGTGTCCGCTCGAGTGCAGAGGTGAGTTGCAGTCATGGCTCTCTTGACAGCAGAGATTACTTGCTACGGTGGTTACTTGAGGATTTTGGTGTTTCACATTACACCGACTCCTCTCTTGTCGACAATCTGAGTGCTATCGGTGTTGCAGTGATCCTGTGAAGCATGAGCTCACCAAGCATATTGGTGTTGATGCTTCCTTCATGAGGTCTTGTGTGCATGATCAGGTGATTGCTCTTCAGTATGTGCCTTCAGAGCTTCAGATAGCGGATTTTTTCACGAAGGCCCAGACTCGAGCACAGCACGGCTTCTACCTCTCCAAACTCAGTGTTGTTGATCCACCATGAGTTTGAGTGGGGGTGTTAGAGATATATATGTTAGAGATATATGTGTTAGAGTAGGACTCTAGATATTATTTGATTCCTTATCTGTAACCTCCTTGTGTATATATATTGGCCCATTGACCTCATATTGAATACAAGCGATACTCATAACACAGCTTACTCTCTACTTATGTCTGAGCCCTTCGGTCAACTTTCATTAGTCAAAGGGTGTTCTCTGGGAGAAAATAGCTCTCCAACTCAGCAATCTGACATGGGTCAAAGTATCGAGTTGATGCCAGATTCAGAGAAGACCCTATATCTCAGAAAAGAACTCTCGGCCTTAATTGAGTTGCCTACTTCTGAACTTGTCAAAACCGATCTGATAGCTCAAGATAGGGATATGTTTACGTTGTTTTAAATTCAGCAGCTATATTTTGTTGTTCATGTGTTAATGGTTGGTGTTTCCTCTCACTAGGTTGACGTCTTCATTGCCTGGGCACTGTTGTTGTCCCACCTGCAGTTACTGCCATCATCATCAACTATTAAGGAAAAAGTACTTCAATATATACAAGATAAGATCAGTACGTGCATATTGGATTGCATTTTCCAGCATATCCCATTAAGAACCGCTGCACCTAGTGGGAAGAAAAGAGATGCTGAACTCGTGCCTGAAGCAAAAGCTGCTGCCAAAGCTTCCAAGAATGCCATAGTTACATGTTCACTGCTGCCATATGTGGAATCTCTTTGGCCTGTTGGGACTTGGCAAATGGCCTCACTTGCTGGGTCATTGTATGGGATGATGATTAGACTGCTGCCTTCCTATGTACGCACATGGTTTACTAGCTTGAGAGATCGTTCATTGTCATACTCAATAGTCCTTCACTAGAGCATGGTGCAGTCCTCCTCTTCTACTAGACGAATTTTCTCAGGTATGAGCATGCTTTTTTTGTGGCAACATACGCTTTAACTTCATTCGTTGTGGAAAATTAGCCCTGCTTGTTAATTTTTTAGTCAGCCCTCAGCCCTGCTTTCTAAGATGTATTAGCCAACCCTCACCCCTGATTTGTAAGATGTTTTAGCCAGCCCTTAGAAGAATAATCTATAAGCCATAAAACAATGTAACGGCATTAGAGGCACTACTAATCATTTGGGATTCAGTAATGTGAATCTATTGGCCTGATGTGGTAATGGCTGAGTGGGTACAGCTTCTGAAATCAGATCTAATGCTATACTAACTTAGTATTACTAAGTCAAGTCAAATTGATCCTTGGAGCCTTTATATTTGCCCTTGCAAATAATTTTATCTCACATTACAGGTTAAGGACTCTGTATGCTGATGAGAATTTCTCAGTTAATGTGAACCGATCGGCATATGAAATTATTGCTACGTACAAGGAGGAGGAGACAGGAATTGATCTTGTTATACGCCTTCCGAATTGTTACCCTCTGCGCCACGTGGAAGTTGAATGTACAAGAAGTTTGGGTATCAGTGAAGTAAAGTGTACAAAATGGTTGCTTTCCCTGACGGCATTTGTCCGCAACCAGGTAATTCCTTGCACAAGAACAAAATGAAAAGGTTAAATAAATAAATCGTAGGCGTTTGGTGTTGGAAATGACAAATACACTGATAATATATGTTTATAAACTGATTGTAGCTCTAAGCTATTTTTTTTTTGTCTGCGGAATGGCGCGATAGCAGAAGCGATCCACACCTGGAAAAGCAATTTCGGCAAGGAGTTTGAGGGTGTGGAGGAATGCCCAATCTGTTACAGCATTCTCCACACGAGCAACCACAGCCTTCCACGGCTGGCGTGCAAGACGTGCAGGCACAAGTTTCACGGCGCCTGCCTCTACAAGTGGTTCTCAACATCCAACAAATCAACATGCCCGCTATGCCAGACTCCCTTCTAGACATGTATGCAGCATGCTAATGCGAACACAGTGTCGGATTCGGATTTTCTAATCCCGAATTCTTTACGAATACACTGTGTTATTCTCAAGATCAGTAGATAGTACTCACAGATACATTACTGAATCATTTTATACATAGCTTAAAACCATACTATTTATTAATTTAACACATCAGAGTTTACATAAACCGCATTGAGTCAAGTTTTACATAAGGGCCACTATGCCAAATTGATTACATTGCAAAAGTAGCAGAAGCGACAACAGAAGCAAAAAGAGCTGAGGGTGCATCTCTCCACAAGCAAGCGACTGGAGAAACCTATGTACATCCGATATTACCCGAAAACTCAGATAATATAAGAGGTACATAAGTACCAGCGGAGTCAGCTAGACTGGAGCGAGACTAGAACAACTAAGGATTAAACTATGTTTCAAGAACTATGTTTCAAGAACTCCTGGGTTTTCATATATCTGGTTCCTCGTAGTAGTCGTAATTTCTAATATTTTCTTTCTGCTTCTGAGGGTTTGAGGAAAGAGCGAGAATGAGCACAACCACCGTGCTCGCGAGCCAACACACAGTATGCAATAGTATAAATGCAAGGCTTAACCAGGATGGCTCAGGTTCTTTTATTTGTTAAAGTAACATTTTCAATTATCGTAAATACAAATCCCTATGACTTAGCATTTTAAACAAATTACATTTTTATTAAAGAGAATAAGTGCAATATTAAATAACAGTAGAGGCTACCTCCACCTCATGCTTAATTTTGATAACGGTTACATCCACCGATTATCAACACTGGGTAAGGCTACCCAGAAAAAAATCCAAAACAAGGGCTAGATGAGCCCACCACATTTTCATTCCACCTACAAAGGTTTTTGAAATAGAACTAACTCAGGTTAAGTTTCCATGTCCACCTTTGACCGTAG
The DNA here is from genome assembly GCA_036346395.1 of Hsuehochloa calcarea. Taxonomy (NCBI): domain Eukaryota; kingdom Viridiplantae; phylum Streptophyta; class Magnoliopsida; order Poales; family Poaceae; genus Hsuehochloa; species Hsuehochloa calcarea. Next base: position 81,922 of record JAYEVG010000050.1, on the reverse strand, counting down.
GCGCGGCTGTTTAAATAGTTTGGACTCTGCAGAGTTTGTACACTGTACTCACAAGAGATAATCATACTCGTTACCCCACATGATTTCTTAGTCATGCAGTTGAGTGATCATCACAGTAACGTTTCAAATTACCTCGCCCCTTCCGTCATCTCACCCCTATGACCAATTCCATAAGTTGTGCGAGATGTTTACTACAACGACTAGCGCAGCTGGCCCCGGCCACAACGACTAGCGCAGCTGGCAACTTCACCCTCCCCGGTGTCCCTTTCAAGCTAGCATATGTCCTGCCGCTTGCACACTTCTAAACACCAGTTGTGGGATGACATTCAGGGTTCAATAATTTTACTAAGCTAAGTTGCACTTTGCAGACTTGCGGTTGTACTTGTTTTACATAGGAGGTCATGACAAGATTAAGTCCTTAATTCATCTGGACGGTTCATACCAACTATTCTCGTGCTACATCCGCACTCACCACTCTTTCCATCCGCCCAGATGTGATACTAGCAAGTTGTTTAGGGTTTTGAGGAGGAAAAACCAATTAACACAACATGCCAGTCATTTACATCCAATGACTGCCCAAAACCACTTTCATGATTAAAAGATGATGATTGAGATATTTATTGTCCCGATACTTAAGTAAGACTAGCATGTCGCTTAAGTACAACCTAGGCTAGTATTTACCACATATTTACTAGGGTGACAAAAAATACTAGATTCAATTATCAAAGGATGGCTTAATAATTAATTAATCATCAAAAGGGTATTTAACTACCTTAAGCTTTAACATACATTTGATTACAGAAGTAAAGCATGCAACTTTGATATTTTAAATAAACATAGTTTGCATAAAATGTAGACTCAAAATGATCAAGTATTGACTCGCCTAGGCTAAAGGTAGCGGGGTCTTGATATTCTTGAGATTGATCGAAGTTGAGGTCTCCTGCGTCTTCGAACCCTAATCGGACGAAAGTACTAGAAAAAGGCACAACAACAGAGAGAGCAAGTAAATACCAAACTCATAATAAATGAACTCCAAATTGAACCAGACCAGTGCCATTAGCAAGATCTTAATTTAAGAAAATTTATAAACAAGTTTCATAATTTTTGGAGTTATAAAGAAAAAGATATGAATTTTGGAAGCTTTTCAATGAAATTTTTAATTAAAAATAAAATCAGAAAATCCGATTATTCCCGTGCTGACACGTGGTGCACATCCAGGCTTGGTTCACAGCACAGTGCTCGTGGACCGGGTCCATGTGCACGGTCCACGGCATCATGTTTCCGGCGCCACCGTTGGCGGCAACGCGGGCGGGAGCCACTGTCAGCGCGGCGGCGCTCGGCCACAATAGCGTCACCTCATTTTCTTCCCGTCGCGTAGAGAAAACGAGGGGGAGAGGGAGCGGGCGAGAAGAGAGAGGGGGAGGCGAGGGGGCGCACGGCGGCGGCGCGGGAAGGCGGGAGGGAGAGAGGTGGCGCCGGAGCGGGGGCCGAAGCCGGAGAAGGAGGCGGGACGGAGGAGGCGACGGCTCGGGAGATGAAGCGACGGCAACGGCTCCAAGGAGACGGCGACGCTGGAGGAGGTGAAGGGGTGGAGGGGAAGGAAAGAGGAGACGAGGGCTCGACTTTTATAGCCGGCGGAGGCGAGGGTGAGGAGAGAAAGGAGGGGCTCGAGCGATTGGCGCGGGAGGCGGCGATGGAGACAAGGCGGAGGGAGCGGGCGCTGCAGTTGAGCGGAGGAGGTGACAGGAGCGGGAGGCGCAGAGGAGATGGATTGGAGAGGAGGAGCAGTGACGCGATAGGGCAGGGTGGTGTGGCTGTCGGCGGCAGAAGGGGGAGTGGCAGAGGAGGGAGACCAGTGGTTGGCGGAGAGGGCGGTGGTGTGCGCACGGGTGAGGCGAGGAGAGCGACGCCCCGGGCCGAGGTCGGCGGAGAGGAACCGGGCCGGGTCGGGTCAGCCCAACCCAGGTTAGGGTTTCAAATTTTGAAATTTCAAATTGAAATGGAAGTTTTGATTTTTGAATGTTCTTGAAAAAAATGAGGATGTTACACACAGATACATCCATTCACTGATCAAGGGACAGAGACGGCATGATTACTTTGCTGTGGAGTATAGCAATAGGTGTATGTGATCAAACCATTTTAGGGATGAGCATGTCCATAGCATGTTCTCATATTACTTTTCCTTCTTTTTGCGTGTGTGTGTGTGTTTTTCAAGGACGCCCAAAAGCTTTGCACATCAGACGAAATAAATGAAAACACCATAAGGTACAGTAGGCACAACTGAAAAGGGAGAGAGAGAGAACGGGCTGAACACTTAAAATAGGTGATGTCGGGACCCAAATATGCAAATCTGGACTCTCTGTGTATTCTGCACTAGTCCAGGATCACGCTAGTGCACACAGTGTCAACATTGATGAAATATCACATCCATACAACGAATATAAGAATAAACGAGTACTTTGAATAACAAATAACTGTTGGAACCTTACGGTTGAGTTTTACATTTATTAAGCCATACAAGGTGACAATAAAGAAATAAACTGCAGCGGAAACGAAATAAACTCCAGCGGGCTCCCATCAATTTACCACAAGCAACTGACTGGGATCAAGACCCTAACGATCAACCTTCGTAGAACTCTTCTTCAAAAGCAGGCGACGACTCCTCCACTTCTGTTGATTGGTTTAGCAAGAGTGAGTACACACTGTACTCGCAAGTCATACCACATAATGCAATTTATAGATGATGGCTTATTCCAAAGGAATGGCTTATGTGGTTATTTTGCAGAAATGCTACATTTGCAATTGAATACAAATAATAGATTGAAAGCATAATTCAAGACAAATAGACAATAATAAGTTAACAATTGATTTCACAAAGGACACACAGTCTAATCAAGTTATTCACACAGCTGCACAAGTTATCTCACACAGCTGACCCTTCCCATTTGTTTTATGAAAATCTACCCCTCGTGTGAAATTCCCGAGCATGTCCATAACCGAGGACGCGGCTATTCGAATAGATTGGTTTAACACTCTGCAGAGGTTGTACACTTTACCCACACGATACAATTAGTGGGGCCAGCACTGACCTTAACAAAACCTTTCAGAGACTTCATCTCAAACAATGACACTCCCGATGTGCTTTCCTGCCGGCCAACCGATACACACAACGTTTGGTTACGACACACATCGTTGGACAGGAATGCAGCGAACCGTCCCGCGATGTGATATATCACACCTCCAGCCCATCACACAGCTTAAATACAACCTCAGTTGTCAATGTCAAGACTCCATAACTTACTAAGTTAGGCCCAGCCCATACTAGGCATGTGGTCGTACAGTAAGGCCCAGTTCAATGGCGCACAAACTTAAGTCCTTAATTGACCAAGGCAAGACTTCCAGTTTTTTCCAAATCACAAAGTTTATATCACACAGCTCCACCATTCACACAGATCCACCACTTGCCTCAGTCTAAATCTTTTTCCCACCCTGTTGATTAAGTGCAACTCATGCCATCAACGAGTAACAACACACATCACACACAGTTTCATCACACAGTTCCATAATCACTTAGTCAGGTTTATATTTGCATCTCACATGAAATGATGACTCGTGGCATGGCTAAGCAGTCTAATCGTATCTAACCAACCCACGTTGGTGCTACGATAATACCAACTAATAATGAACCAACCTAGGGTGACAAAATATCATGGCATACAATAGACAAAGTGGATATAACAAATTGGATTAATAACTATCCCAAAAGCATTTAAATAAATACTTGAAATAGAATGCAATACATTGAAATAAAGTATTTTGAAAACTCAGTTCAATATGATCAAAGGTATAACTTGCCTTGGAATAGATCTAGATATTGGTCTTGGTCTTGATCTTGAGGAGGTGCTCATTCTTCAGCAAAATTTCCCGAAGTATCGACGTCTACTCGCAAACGATACAAAAGAAACAAAAATAAATAAATAACAGAGGCAAAACAAACTCGAAAAATCAAATAAAATTCACCATTAAATAGATCTTAATTTTATATAAATTTACATATTTGAATGGGCTCAATCGGAGTTCGGATGCAAAAGATATGGGCTTTGGAAGTTTGAAAATCAAATAAAACCCTAATTTGGATTTTATTGAATTTCCTGAATTATTTTTATAAAGGAAAATCGGATTATTGCGCAATGCTTGCATCAGCCGAGAATTTCCAGAAAAAGAAATAGATTTAAAAAGAAATCTGACATGTGGCCCCACATGTCAGTCTCGGGCTTCACGGTGGACCGAGTGCACCGAACCGAGGGAGATCTGGCGCAGTGGACCGAGCCACGCACGCATGTTGATACGGCCATATCTACAACCAAAGCATTGCAAAAGGTAACACAAAATGTTGTGAAGGCCGATAGGGTGGATGGGGATGCTGGCCAACGAGAGGGGACGTTCTCTCGGGATAAAACCCTAGCGCATGCGTGCAGTCAAGAAAGACATGTGGTGGTATGGCAGCAAGGGTTGCATTGGCGTCGAAGAAGCATCAAGTCGTGGAACAAGTTCGTGCAAGAAGCTAAGAGAAGGAAAGCCCACAACACAAGGGAAACCAAGAGGGAGATTTGGCCATGCATGGAGAGGACGCCAGGAACATGGCATGTGGGTTGGTTCAGTTTGGATCCAATTCAGACAGCCAATTGGTGATTAATATTTTATTCCAAAACTAGAATAGTCTAAATCCGAATTAAAAAAAAGTATTTTTTTGGTTTACTGTTCACGCGAACAGTAACCGACTCGGATTACTGTTCACATAAATAGTAATCCGGTACAGATTACTGTAGCAATTCGGGAACTGTTCATCTGAATTTTTGTGCTTGCGTGGGAGGCTATATAAACCCCCTATGGCCGCACCATATAGGAGGACAAGTTATAATTTAGATAATAAAAATCCGAAAAGCCGTTTTGGCGCATATCGTGTGTTCTTGAGTCGTGATATGAGTTGGAGAGATTGAGGGAGAAAGATTGAGAGCAAGATCAAGATATCTATCTCTTGTTTCGGAGTACTATTCACCTAGCGCTACTACTTGCAATTCAATCTATTAGATTGGTTTGTGAGTATATTGATTTTCTTACAATTCAATTCACCGAATTGGTTTGTGAGATTGATACTTATCTTCGAGTGTACCGTGAAAGATTGGGCCAACAATCAGGATTCATCTAATCAACTAGGTGGATCCGTATCGGGTGTATCGAGCTTGATTGCTCACGGTGCCGTTGCTACGAAGATCAAGTATCGACATGGGTGATACGAAGGACATGAAGTTGGTCATGCAATTCAGCTACACTATAGATCAATGTGAGGAGGATCCACTCCACGATCCGAGCTACATATTCTTCAATCGCTGTCGAGTGGGGAACATAGATTGTGCTATGATGATCGTCACGGAAGCTTGACAAGCGCCGCAAGCCAAACACTTGTGGACAGATTGGGGTTGATCACAAAGCCACATCCGGAGCCATATCTATTGCTTTGGAGGTTCAAGCACATTCCGATCACAAAACAAGTGGAGGTAAAGTTTTCTTTGGATGGGTATACTGCTGTTGTTACTTGTGACATGATTCCTATGCATATGAGAGCATGTTCGTTGGTGATTGGTGCATATTGGTTGAAAGAACAGCACATAGATCGAGTTGCATCACGCCCCGTCATGCGGTACTCCTTTACATGGAGAGGAACACGAAAGGACATTACATCTTGGTCCTTGTCAAGGTACTTTGAAGATAGACAGCGACGAGACAAGGCCCAAGAAGACATTAAAGAGCAGCGGCAAAGGCTAAAGGCCAAGAAACGTGAAGAAGAACAGTTGGCCGAGGAAGAACAGAAGAAATTAGAATTGGCGACCTTTCTTTCTACCCAAAAACAGCAAGAGGTGTCGTTCCATGATGACAAAACTACTAGTGATGCACCACAAGATGGTCTTTGCATGCTGACAAAGACGGTTCGAGTTGACAACACTTCCATTCTCACAACGGGGCAGCGAACCAACGTTTTCAAATCTGAATGCAAAATCAATGGCAAAGTTTACAAGCTTATCGTTGATGGTGGAAGCTACAACAATATCATTAGCAACGATTTGGTGCAAGCTTTGGGGTTGACAACCTTGCGACATCCAGAACCGTATTATGCACAATGGTTGCATAATGTCGGTAAACTGAAAATTACTCATCGTGTCAAAGTTTGTTTTTCAGTAGGAGACTATCACGACAAAGTGGAGTGTGACGTCGTGCCTATGCATGCATGTCACTTGTTGTTAGGGCGTCAGTGGCGGATGATCGCAATGCTACGCACCACGGAGGTCCAACAAGTACTCTTTGGTGCATCGGGAAGATCATATACCCCGTGTCCTATGCGGAGAATTCTATTCATCTTTGAGGAGATCATAGCTAAAAAGACGATCGTGAAGACTACCCGACGGAGATTCCTGAGGTTACACAAAAGACGATGACGTCTTTTCTTGAAGAAAGGGAGGATGATACGGCCATATCTACAACCAAAGTATTGCAAAAGGTAAAACAAAATGTTGTGAAGGCCGATAGGGTGGATGGGGATGCTGGCCAACGAGAGGGGACGTTCTCTCGGGATAAAACCCTAGCGCATGCGTGCAGTCAAGAAAGACATGTGGTGGTATGACAGCAAGGGTTGCATTGGCGTCAGAAGAAGCATAAAGTGCGTGGAACAAGTTCGTGCAAGAAGCTAAGAGAAGGACGCTATGGGCTATGCATGGAGAGGACGCTAGGAACATGGCATGTGGGTTGGTTCAGTTTGGATCCAATTCAGACAGCCAATTGGTGATTAATATTTTATTCCAAAACTAGAATAGTCTAAATTCGAATTAAAAAAGTATTTTTTTTCGGTTTACTGTTCACGTGAACAGTTACTGACTCGGATTACTGTTCACATGAATAGAAATTCGGTACAGATTACTGTAGCAATTCGGGAACTGTTCATCCGAATTTTTGTGCTTGCGTGGGAGGCTATATAAACCCCCCATAGCCGCACCATATAGGAGGACAAGTTATGATTTAGATAATAAAAATCCGAAAAGTCGTTTTGGCGCATATCGTGTGTTCTTGAGTCGTGATATGAGTTGGAGAGATTGAGGGAGAAAGATTGAGAGCAAGATCAAGATATCTATCTCTTGTTTCGGAGTACTATTCACCTAGCGCTACTACTTGCAATTCAATCTATTAGATTGGTTTGTGAGTATATTGATTTTCTTACAATTCAATTCACCGAATTGGTTTGTGAGATTGCTACTGATCTTCGAGTGTACCGTGAAAGATTGGGCCAACAATCATGATTCATCTAATCAACTAGGTGGATCCGTATCACATGTCTTGGCCGATCCGCACCACGCGGCCGCCACACCAAAGAGGGGTCGACACCGGCGCCGAGGGCGACAATGGTGGCGGTGGCGCTCGGGACCTGATGGTCACCGACGAACGGCGGTGACTCGCCGGCGGTGGATGGTACCAGATTGTTCCCCGTGCTATTGCGCACTCAGGGGTGCCCTTACCAGTATCTGGCAACAACGATGGCGACCGGCGGCGAGGAAGAAGCGGCGGTGGAGCTTCGGGTTTTGTCGGAAGGGTGCTCCGGCGATGCTCCGGCGACGAGGAGGGCCGCACGAGGTAGCCTGGGACTTGCTGATCACGGTGGTGCAGTCGGTGGAGCAAGGGCGACAACGACGGCGGCGCAATTCACCGGAGAAGAAGCTCGGCCGAAAACCCTAAAACTTGAAATGCGGCGGCGCTAGAGCGATCGGGGCAACGAGGGTGGCGGCTTTGGGTTGCGGAGGTCTGGGCGACGCTAAGGGGGTATTTATAGGCCCGGGGGACGCCGGAATTGGAAATCCCCAATTTGAATCCGAAACTGCCGGGATTTTGAAATCCTTGATTCTCGGAGATTGATAGGGATTCGGGGTTTGATTCGGTTTGGAAGAGATAAGGAATAAACAGAGATACGATTTGGTGGGGTCGGCACGAAGAATCAGCAACCGAATCGGTTTTGTCGGGTAAAGCTTCAAGCTTGAAAGAATGGCGCGCGCGCAGCGCGAGGAAGAAGAAGGCGCGGAGACGACGACCTTGTGGCGGTCCCACTGGCGGCGATGGGCGCGCGAAGCGAATCGTGGCGAGGCCACGCGGCGATCATCCAACGGAGGAAGGCGTGGTTGAGCGCGTGCGTCCGATCGAAAACGAGGGGCACGTGTCAAGCATCCAACGGACGAGGGTGCGGTCGAGCGGCGGAATGGGCTGGCGCGGCTGGAATAGTGTTGGGCTTCGGGCCAGCACTGTTCTGGAAGATTTTCTTTTAGTTTTTCTTTTAAATAAATCCAGAAAATATAAACAGCCAATAGAAAATAGCAAATGTCTTTGGAAAATTTCAAAAAAATTATATAAAATATATCCAAGCATATAGAATCTAAATAAAATAGTTTTGGCAATTGTTGATGTTGGAATTAAGCACATTAAATCGGTTTGTCCTTAAAGTCCATATTAATCTTTTAAATTAATTTTCAAATAAATCCAAATGGTGAATTTTCTCACTACCACTATTTAAAATATTTTTAAAGCTCTGAAAATTGGGATGTTACAACTGAATAGGGTAAAATGACCACCAATAAAGAGAAGGGGGGGGGTAAGGCCGCCTCCAGACTGATCGTGCCCACCATGTGCTAGTGACGGTGTTGATCGTGATTAGTGATTACGTTGTACAAGTTGATCGATAGTTACGGTATTGTTATTGTTTTTGAAAACCCTGTGATTGTGTTCCTTCTAGATCATCCAGAAGACGAGTATGATGCATGAATCAATCTCGTTTCTCCTTTACTTTGGTAAGGAGCTTTGAGTGGAAATCCAGTGATCTTCTAGGGTGGGCTGGCTGACCGGAACGATGAAAAGCAAACTACCCGAGCTAAGAAACAAGCCCAAATTTGTTCAGTTACCGCACATCCGACTAGAAGGTGGTTGATGGTCTCCTGGACGCTGGAGGTGACCGACAGTCTAGCAACGTCGACGAAGTGCTAACCACGTGAAGAGTTTGCACTTGAGTGGTGCCTAAGCTTTCCAAATGGCCTTGGCGCAAGGAAACATTACCTGAGTGAGCCTAGAAAGAAAGCCTTGTAAGCCGACTTGGAAGAGTAGCAACCTGGGGGTTCCCAGCACCATATGATCGAATTGACCTCTCCCTGTGCTAGCCGGATTGGCTACAATAACGTATCCTAGAGTCGTAGGAATTCAGATAGATTGTGAACATCTGACTGACCCTATATGTCCGAGATCCATGTACCATTGTAAAGGGCTTAGCTTCCATTCTTTTCTTCCGAATCGGTGGTTTGACCATCTTAGCAATGGAAGGTGCCAAGCTGGGGATGGAGCAACCGTCCAGTCAACGATCGATCCTCCCAGAACAAGGAGTTCTCTTTGTTCCCAATCCTAACAGTAATCGATGCTTGGAACATGCTTTCCTCGCTCGGTTGGCCTGGGTGTGCAGTCTTCCCCAAGGCCTTGACAACCAAGTCCGCTGCAACCATTGCCAGCGGATGTGCAGAGCCCGTCTTGACACGACCAGGTTGTGCAAGCCGAAACCCCCAAGATGGAGAGGTCGGCACACTGAAGAATAGGCAACTAAGCAATTTCCTCCCACCATGTTTTATGATCCTTTCCAAAGAAATGCTCGACGCCTTTTGTTAATTTATTTGATTACTGAAAGAGGGGGCTCGAGGGCCATGAAACTGTAGATCGGCATGGCAGAAAACACAGACTTAACCAAAACAAGCCATCCCCCTTGCGAAAGCAAGCCGGCCTGCCATGCTTAGAGACGATTAGCAAACTTGTCCAAGAGGGGTTGGAAATCAGCCCGGGATGGCTTCCTCAAGGAGAGGGGCAAGCCAAGGTATTTACAAGGGAAGGCAGCAATGTTGCAATGCAAAATATTGGTGATGAGCTAAAGCTCTAGGTCGTTGCACCAAATTGGCGAGAAGGAGCTCTTGGCCAGGTTGGTGCGCAAGCATGTGGCCTCACCGAAGAGCTGGAGAATTTCTCTGATCGCTAGCAAATCTGCACTGACCGGTGTTAGGAGAACCACAACATCATATGCATATAAGGAAAGGCGGTGCGGTAAGCCCTGATGCCCTACGATCGGTTGAACCAAAGCAGCATTTTTAGCTGCGAAGATCATATTGTTGAGGATGTCCATTGCAATGATGAACATCAATGGAGATAATGGATCCCATTGATGAAGGCCGTTACCATGCCAAACTGGGCGCCTCGGTTGGCCATTGACAAGAACTTAGGTGGAAGACAACCTAAGCATGATACTCAGCCAAGCACACCACCTCAGGCCAAAGCCCTTGTGCCGAAGCATTTCCAGCAGAAAAGGCCAAGACATGGAGTCGAAAGCTTGAGCGATGTCTAGCTTGAACAGAAATGCTTGATTTTTTCTTGATGAAGTAGGCGAGTGGATTGCCTGACAAGAAGGAAATTACCTTGGATGGATTGGGCTTTGGTGAATGCTGATTGGTTTGGTGATACTACCTAGGCTAGTTCTGGTGCGAGCCTCCGGGCAAGGACGTTAGAGAAGATCTTGGCAAAACTGTGGAGTAGGTTGATCGGGCGGTAATCGCACGCATCCTGAGTTGTTTGTTTCTTTGGCAAAGGGTGAGCATTGCCTAGTTGAGCAAGTGAAAGTTTTTCCTACCAAGCGACCAAGGGCATGGAAAGCCGCCATGACATCAGGCTTGATGGTTTCCTAGTAGCATTGATAGAAGAGGCTAGTGAAACCATCTAGCCATGACACCATCTCAAAGGGCATACACTTGATGGCTTCCCAAACCTCACTTTCGGTGAGAACGGTTTCTAGGTCCTGTAGATCATGAGAAGGCACGTTGAAGAAATTAAGATCCATAGAGTGGGTCTGAGCGACATGCCTTCCAATGAGATTTACAAAATGGTCATGAAAGGCCTCTTCCAACTCTTTCTGAGTGTGCACCCAAGAATCAACGTCCTTTAAACTTGCAATGAAGTTTTGGCGCCTACGGTGATTTGCATGGAGATGAAAGAAACACATGTCGCATCCCCTTACCGCAACCACCTAATATGCGACCTTTGGCGCGCGATTGTTCGTTCAAAGGAACATAGGCCTAGTAGTTTCCTCTTGAGCTCCATCCTGATCCAACGCTCCCAAGGAGAGTAGTAGTTGTTTTTTCCTCGGCCGGATCAAGACAGCAGATTAGCTCTTCCACCATCCCAATCGTACTAGCAAATGCTACCACACTGGCGATGGTTCCAGCTCTGTAGAGCACGACCTGTGGCTTTGAGGAGAGTATCGAGACGCGCAGAGGGTCAACCAAGAGGTCGCTACATTTCCATGCCGCATGAACCGCCTTTTGGAACCCTTCCACCCTTGTCTAGAATGACTCAAGGCGGATGTGTTTCTTGGCTCCCACCAGAAAGGTTGTGAATAGCAATAAGGGACAATGATCAGACACCATAAACAGAAGGGCCCGAAGGAAATAATCCAGGAACATCAGATCCCACTTAGAAGAAACAAAATACCTGTCGACGATCAAATCGTCGATCTTATGAAAATATATAAAAATGGAGGAAAATGATGCGATCTCCTAGAAGAGAATGGGTCGCTCTGTTGGACCGAAAAGGCGACTAGAGGGGGGTGAATAGGAGCACGCTCACATTTTCACAAATAATGGATTCAATAAAACTTTACTCCAATAGCTATAGAAGCTATGAAGATCAGTATATCAATACAGTGGAAGACTAATATTGAATCTAATTTAAACCCCTAAGCAATAAGAGAAAATCAACAAAGATTAAAGCAAAACAATCTGCGGGCCAGTCTGACCGCTTGGTACATGGCGGTCGGACCGCTGGTATTGCCGGTCTGACCGGTGGGACACGGCGGTCTGACCGTCGGGCTCCAGAACAGATCAAAACGCCTGATGACGAAGATGCAAATAGGTGAAACTTTTGATCTACCAATCCAAACTTGATGAAACTTGGAGCACACCTTCTCTATGATATCAGGAACCTATTCCAATCGAAGATTATGATAATTCTTGAAAGAATAGCGATCCTTTTCGATTTGATTGAAGAAGGGTTCAAAACCGGTTCAAAACAAAAACTTGCTCCAAGATCTTGCTCGTGGGTGAGTGATGATCAAGATGATCCTAGATAGGTTCCCACATGTCACAACAATCTAGATCACGTGAAGAATTCAATTAAAAACTCGCGGATCAAAGAAAGACTCAAAATCATCAAATAGAGAGAAAGAACGCAATGAGACAAAACATTGATCAAACTTTCTCTAGATTGATTTGATATGATATGGGCTTACAACCTCTCCATCAATGGAGGACAATGCTCAATCCAAGAGTACAAAAATCACATCAAACTATCAAGAACCCTAGCCTCCACAAAAGCTCTCCCTAAGAAAATTAGGGTTTACAAAAATTGCAAAAGAGACAAAGAGGGGGTGTAGCCACCTCCCTCCCCTATTTATAGTGGAGGCTTAGATCTTCTAGAAGTTTGACTCAATTGGGCTCCCGTTAAGGCCCAAAACAAACGGGACACTTACGCACACATTTTAATGCGTCGTCTTTAACACCTCTTGACCTAATTAGCTACACCTAGCGCCATCTTGCGCCTCGGATTAGCCAATAGGTCACCCTTGTCCATCTTGCACCACGCTTGAGTACATTGACCTCACCCGGCATCGTCGATCGTTTTGGACCTCAGCTCTCCAAGCCTAGTCCCGATCATCCTCGCCGTTGACCATCGTTGACCACCAAGAAACCTGCACAACAATAGATAAATAAACCGAATTTGGGAACAAGTTCTTCACAACTTGACCCATGTTAGTCAAAACATGCATCATGCAACATATATGCCCTGAAACTCATGACTTTGACGTAACAACCGAATATCGCCGCCACGACGGGCAACGAACCAAGTGAAAACCGGTCAGACCACCCCTAGTCCCGGTCTGACCGCCACCTATGGGCCGGTCAGACCGCCAGCTGGGACTTAGCCATTTTTCCTCTCTGGAAAACCGAAACCTACTGGAATTTTCAAACCAATAGAACTTTTGACTGGAGACTCCAAAAATTATGGGAACAAGTGCAATAGAATCTCCTCTCTTGCCTACACCTTTTATTTTTGGCCCAGCTCAATCCAACACTTTCTGACATTGCCGGTCCAACCGCCGCTAGGGCCGGTCAGACCGATCTTGGACCGGTCGATCACCGCCTCGGCCGGATAGATCGGGCGAGACTGAACGATCCTGAAACTTTGCAAAAACATGTAGGCTTGCATGTATTTTGAGCCTTGCATGTATGAGGTCGAGCAGCGGTCGGACAGGCAATGTCGAAAGTGGTATTTTGAGTGGGCCAAAATAGAGGGTGTAGGCAAGAGAGAGATTCTATTGCACTTGGTCCCATTATTTTGAGTCTCGATCAAAGTTCTATTGGTTTGAAAATTCCGGCTAAGATCGATCCGACCGGCCTAAGTGGCGGTCGGACGAGTAATGTTAGAAAGTGGTATTTCGAGTGGGCCAAAATGGATCGTGTAGGCAAGAGTGATATTCTGTTAGCAAAGTCATGAGTTCCCATTATTTTGATGTATGTCTCCTAACATGGGTTAAGTTCTGATTGGTTCCCAAATTCGGTTTACTTGTCTATTGTTGTGTAGGTTGCTTGGTGGTTGTCGGTGTTTTAGAACCGATCTTACATAAAGATTATTTGATTCGGGGGGTCTCCTAGAGATGAAATCACGCAGAGCGATTGACACAGGATTTTTATACAGGTTCAGGCCTTCTTCGGGGAGAATAACAACCCTACTCCTGTGTGTGTATGGTATTGACTGTATTCTCGACAATCAAGCCAGAAACTAAGACTATTACAAAGAACAGTACTTGTATTTCTTCTTGATTGTCCTTGATTGGCTCTTGTTTTTCTTGCCTGCCCGTTTGTCCTTCTGATTGATGCCTTTATATAGTCGTGAAGGAGTAGCCGTTTTCCCCTGCTGAAGAGGCACCTAATCAAGCCGATGTGGGCACATGATGGCAATAATTACCGGCGTAGTGGCTCCTTCACGCTTGGCGATTATCTCTCGAGGTAATGGGAGTATTTAAGCACTATTACTCAGCGGAATAATAGTGCATGTGGACCGTCTGGATTCCTTAATCAATTGGACCCACTCGCTTGTAGGTTTTATTGATTATAAGGTGGTCGTGGTTGACTTGGTCATAGCGGGACTTACGCGGGTACAAGTCGTAGTAGAACTTACGTTGGATAATAGTCGTAGAAGGACTTAGTTCAAAGTCATGAGTTTCGTAGGGACATATAATGGTCGTAGAAGGACTTACATGATGTATTACGACCGGTTGGTCACTAACATGGGTCGTAGTAAGACTTACGTATGGGGGTGATTGTAGGAGAACTTACAATCACTTGTTCCTCCTTAAATATAAGGGGTATTCGGGGACTACGTGACATCATATTTATTGTTGTGCGAAAGATAAAATGAGGATTATCGGTGGTCAACGGCGAGGATGATCGGGACTAGGCTTGGAGAGCTGAGGTCCAGAACGATCGACGATGCCAGGTGAGGTCAATGTACTCAAGCATGGTGCAAGATGGACAAGGGTGACCTATTGCTAATCCGAGGCACAAGATGGCGCAAGATGTAGCTAGTTAGGTCAAGGGGAGACAAAGACGGCGCATTAAAATATGTGCGTAAGTGTCCCGTTTGAGTCAAACTTCTAGAAAGCCTAACCCTCCACTATAAACAGGAGAGGGAGGTGGCTGCACCTCCTCTTCATCTCTTTTGCTATTTTTGTAAACCCTAATTTTCTTAGGGAGAGCTTTTGTGGAGGCTAGGGTTCTTGATAGTTTGATGTGATTTTTGTGCTCTTGGATTGAGCATTGTCCTCCATTGATGGAGAGGTTGTAAGCCCATATCATATCAAATCAATCTAGAGAAAGTTTGATCAATGTTTTGTCTCATTGCGTTCTTTCTCTCTATTTGATGATTTTGAGTCTTTCTTTGATCCGCGAGTTTTTGATTGAATTCTTCACGTGATCTAGATTGCTGTGACGTGTGGGAACCTATCTAGGATCATCTTGATCATCAATCACCCACGAGCAAGATCTTGGAGCAAGTTTTTGTTTTGAACCGGTTTTGAACCCTTCTTCAATCAAATCGAAAATGATCGCTATTCTTTCAAGAATTATCATAATCTTCGATTGGAATAGGATCCTAATATCATAGAGAAGGTGTGTACCAAGTTTCATCAAGTTTGGAGTTGTAGATCAAATGTTTCATCTATTTGCAACTTCGTCATCGGGCTGGTTCTGTTTGTTCTTCAGGCCAGAGGTCAGACCGCCCAAGGGCAGAGGTCAGACCGCCAGGAAATCGGTTAGACCGCCCAAGTCCAGAGGTCAGACCGCCAGGGAATCGGTCAGACCACCCAAGGCCAGAGGTCAGACCGCCAGTGCATTTAATTGTTTCAATCTTTGTTGATTTTGTCGTATTGCTTAGGGGTTTGAATTGGATTCAATATTAGTCTTCCACTGTACTGATATACTGATCTTCATAGCTTCCATAGCTACTGGAGTGAAATATTATTGAATCAATTATTTGTGAAAAAGTGAGCGTACTCCTATTCACCCCCCTTTAGTCGCCTTTTCGGTCCAACACTTTCTTTTAGTTTTAATCCTATGCTGAACATTTTCTTAATACAAAAAAATTGTGCTATTCAATCTGATAGAGGGGTGAATATGCCAAACTGTGCAAGTATTTTAGCGAACCAGTATAGTGCATCGAATCTCTTCTCCTCACACTCAGCAGTAGAATTGTAATACTCTAAAACGCGTTAGAGAGAAAACAAAATTAGATAAATGAGTTTTTCTGAAATTTCTTCAAAACCTAGGCCATGGGCTCTTAGCCCACAGCACCAAGGCCCAAAAAGAGGGGAAACCCTAAATATGCTATAGTACTACCCCTGCTACAGTGCGCCGTTGTGCTACAGTGTCGTGGTGCTGCAGTACCACCCCTAACCCCCCTTGCTGCCATGCAAAAGAGAGGAAGGGAAGGAGAAGAGGGAAGGTGGAGGAGAGGGAGAAGAAGGGGGAGAGGTGATCCTTGCGGGGATTTTCAGCGGATTTATGTCTTCAAGAGTGATTCTCAACTCATGGTTGTTTTGTTCATTTTTCCTCTATGCGATTGTTGTTGATTAGCGGATTAGTGCCCCTGCTGTGATTGATTCATGCATCTCTAGTCATCTTGTTCGGCAGTTTTGGATTAGTTCCAAGCGAAATCAGGAATTAGGGTCTTGTAAAGTTATGTGGGTAATTTTGAGAGCTTTCAGGAAAGTCTTGGTTCACAATTTTTGGTTGGATAAAGATTTAGTTATTTTCTCAAGTCTGAGTGCCTGTTCAGTCTCTGGATTCGGGCAGCGAGCATAGTTCTATGAATTAGGGTCTGGATATGGACGAATCTGGTTGGTTGATCTTCATAAATTATGTAGATAACTTTACGATGATTCCAAAGAGTCCAAGTTCATATTTTTTTTGGACAATTAGAACGAAAGTTATGAAATTTTGAAGTTGTTGTTGTACTTCTATCCTTCTGTTGGGGACAGTAGGGAAAGATTGCTCTATTAGTAACCTTTGTTGCACAATGAGAAAAATTATGATAAATTTATTGAGGAAGTTGGTTCTGTGTAGTTTCCAGAATGACTTAGATCAGTGGGTTTGGATGTACCAATGAAAAGATACAAAATTCCTAACTTGATATTACCGAAGATGTTAGGATTGTCTTCGAAGATAAGAACAAAGGTTTAGATGAAATAATTTGAACTTCTGGTCACCTGAGAAGTTGTAGGTTTGCGTGTGTAGGTTCTAGAGATCTTGGATTCGTGATTTTTGGAGTTTTGAATAAAAAGTTATGGTTTTTCCTTTGGTGGCTGTCTGTTTTGGACAGACTGGGATTTGGGAATGTATCGGTAAAGTTTCGAGTTGCGAATAGGAGCAAATGATTCCATTTTTGTTTTATTGCTATGCTGTGTGCATTTGAATAGTGTTCTTAGTATACTTTACGAATGCCAGGTGGTGGTGAGAACCGGGGATAGAGCCCTCATGTCGTCATCATCTCTCTCTCGGTTGAGGCAAGTACAAGCAGTGTGGAGTGAATTGTGATGCTATCTTCATGATAATTGTCATGGTTTACTTATGAAATTTTATATATGATATTGTCGCTGAATATTATTCTCTCATGTTGGATTGAGAATATGGAGTTCATTTGCATCATGACATTCATTCTGGATATTGGACTACGTGGTAGCAAAGAATTACTTCTTTTGAGGTCCCCGTCATGCATTGGACGGACACGAGATCCCCTTCATGTATTGGACGGGCATGGGTCCCACACTCGTGGAGTGTGGACTTGAGGTCGTCGTGCCTGAGGGCAGAGGCTTGAGTATGCATCGACGGATGTATTACTCCGCATTACCGGTAATTGCAAAGAAGGAAGAAAGAGCATTCTTGACATTTGCATTGCATACAGGTATAAGAGAGTTATTTATGGCCCCTTGCTGTTGTTCATATGAGGTTTTGATAGCGTCTTTTGCTGATTGTGATGCTTTGTATATTACCACTATTATGCTTTGCTGAGTCATGGACTCACACTTGTTGTTGATGTTCATATTAGGTACCTTTCGAGGCAGCGACATGTATGGGAAGGGTTAGATTTGGTGCACTTCACTCATGATCACATTTGACAAATAAATATAGCTCTTTTATTTAAACTTAAGTGAACCTTCTATTATTTCTGTTCTAAGACTGTGCTCATCCTTCGTGATGATTGAGTTACTTGTAATCGGAATAGCCAGGTTTTTCTCGTGGTTGTTACTATTTATGCTTTAAGATTTCAGATCTTGATTTAGCAAACTCTTACATGATAGAATATTTCGAGTGACTTGTTTAGAATAACACCCAAGTAAAACTCTGAAGAATCATGATGAACCATGTAAAGATGGTAATGAACTCTTCTCCTTATGTTCAATTCATCATATGGATCAGTTACTTGTTGAGTTGAGCTAGGTTTGTGCCTAGAGTATTGTTATTTCATATTTATTGTTTAATGCTAGCTTATTAGAAGTTGAAAGCTTGCTGAATTTTAATGGTGAATAGAAATAATGTGGTTTGTTAGGTTAGTATAGTAGCATTCTATACTCAATGTTGAGCTGGGGCGTTACAAGAATGGTGTTGCCAAAAGGAAACATTGTCATCTTGTTGAAACCGGCTTAGCTTTACTTGCTTAATTGTCCATGCCTCTTCGATTTTGGGACGAAGCCTTGTTTAGGGTTTGTTATCTTATAAATCACTTGCCTGGTCGTATTCTTGGAAATTTCGCTCCTTTTCAACGTCTACTCAAAACACCCTTGATTACTCCATGCTACTCATGTTTGGATGTGCATGCTATCCGAACATGAGACCTTACAATGCACAAAAACTGGATTATAACAAGCAATGTGTTTCTGTTAGGTACAACCCCAACAAAAAAAAACAAATGCCTAGATAAGGCAACTAGACGTATTTACTTATCCTGGGATGTAGTTTTCGATGAAACAAATTAAATTTTATTTTGCCTCTGATTATACCTCTGTTCATTTTCCCAGCTACTCTGAGACCACTATCCGTGCACCCGTAAGCCTGTCTCAGTTTCCATCTTCCCAGCCAACTCTTTTTCAGGAAGTGTCAGCAGTAGTTGATAGCTAGGAGAGGTGTGACTTAGCTGAAACTAATGCTATTGAACTTGTGCTCGAGTCTCATATTGCAGGAGATACATGTGCTATCTCAGAGAGAGTATCCGAAGATGAAAGTAGTCGACAACCAGTGCATCTGTTGGTGAGTTAGTATTAGAGTTTAATAAGAGTCTGGGTCATGTGTGAGTCAAGAGTCTAATGAAGAGTGTGTTAGAGTTAGATTGTAATACTTGGCACTATAAATAAATGATGTGAGGGGCCCTAAGGGATAACACACAATTAATCTATGAAATCTACATGGTATCAGAGCATAACCCTAATCTCTAAACTCACCTCGGATCCAATCCTCAGCCACCGCCCATCCACCATCGATCTAGATTTGATTCACCACCGCTATTCAACCACCATCAACTACCCAACACCACCTAAACAGGACATATGGATGATGTATGTCAAATCCTGTGGTATTTGAAGAGTATTCCTGGGAAAGGCCTTTTGTTCAAGAAGAATCAACACCTAAATGTGCAAGGGTATTGTGATGTCGATTGGACGAGCAACGTGGATGACAGGAGATCTACCTTTAAATATTCTATCTTTATGGGAGATAACCTTGTGTCATGGAGGACCAAGAAGTAGAAGGTTGTGGCTTTGTCTACTACGTACAGAGGTAGGGCACATAGTAATGACGTTAAGTATGAGAAATGATATGGATGAAGGGTTTATTGTCTGAGCTTTCGGTATGGAGGAATAACTCCTTGGTGTTGCATTGTGATAATAAATCTGCAATTAATATTGCTAACAATCCGGTACAACATGATCGTATCAAGCATGTTGAGATTGATAGGTTCTTCATCAACGAGAAGCTCGATGGTGGGATGTAAAAGCTGGAGTATGTTAAGTCTGGTAAACAATTGCTATCTTCGAGCCATCTTGAGAGGAGTGTTGCTGAGTTAGCACTAGAGTTTAATAAGAGTTCGGGTCGTGTGCGAGTCAAGAGTCTAATGAAGAGTTGTGTTATAGTCGGACTGTAATGCTTGGCACTATAAATAAAGGGTGTGGGGTCCAAGGGATAACACACAATTAATCTCTGAAATCTACAACATCCAATGCAGACACGGCTGCGTGACAATCTGCGTCAACCTAAGAAGTTCACTACTGGTACTATAAGGTACCCTCTCAACTGGCGTGCCTTCCTCACCAAACCATCCTCACATGTACAGGCTTTGGAAGATCCAAATTGGACAGAAGCTATGAAAGTTGAGTTTGTAGCATTGCAGAAGAACTCCACTTGGAAGGTTGTTCTGAACAGTCGAGGACAGAATGTTATGGATTATAAATGGGTATTCAAGCTGAAACAAAAACCAGATAGTACTATGGACATCTATAAGGCGCACCTTGTTGGCAAAGGTTTCAATCAACAACATGGAATAGACTACATCGACAAGTTTAGTCCTGTTGTCATACCGACTACAGTACGCACGGTTCTATCCATTGCCGTTGCCAGGGGTGGAACTTGAGGCAACTCGATGTTCAAAATGCATCTTTGCATGGAACACTTGAGGAGGAAGTCTACATGAGGTAGCCACCTGGTTTTGAGGGCGTCAGTCGGCCAGATTATGTGTGTAAGCTTCAGAAAGCACTATATGGACTCAAACAGGTGCCTAGAGCTTGGTATTCTCGGTTGAGTTCAAAGCTGTAGGAGCATGGGTTCTCTCAATCTAAGTCAGATACCTCACTGTTTGTTTTTAGCAAGGCTGGAATTACCATGTACATGCTGGTGTATGTGGATGATATTATTGTTGATAGTTCCTCTGTCGATGCTAACATAAAACTCTTACAAAACTTAGTTGCAGACTTTGCATTAAGGATCCTGGTAACTTAGCTTACTTTCTGGGAGTAGAGGTACATCAGGACAGTAAGGGAATTATTTTGACACAAAAGAAGTATATCTCTAATATTTTGAGCAGGGTGAACATGCAGCATAGTAAGCCAGTTACAACGCCTATGTCAAGTTCGGATAAACTGTCACGGGAGTTAGGAACGCCGCTTTCTGAAGATGTAATTTTTCAGTACCGTAGTATAGTCGGAGCTTTACAGTACCTGATCATGACGAGGCCAGATATTTTCTTTGTAGTAAACCGTGTGTATCAATTCTTGCAGGCTCCCACGGATGCTCATTGGGCAACTTTTAAAAGGATTTTACAGTATGTAAAGGGTACTTGTTCCACTGGACTGATGATTCAGAAAATAGACTCTTTCCTTCTCAGTGCGTTCTCGGACGCAGACTGGGCAGGGTGACCCGACGACAGACGCTCTATTAATGACTTTGCGGTGTTTCTGGGACCAAACCTGGTGTCATGTAGTTCACGCAAGCAACCGATAGTTTCCTGATCAAGTACTGAGGCAAAGTACAAATAATTAGCTAATGAACTAATTTGGTTGCAGTCATTGTTGAAGGAACTTGGAGTGTACCTGTGAAGACCACCCGTACTGTGGTGTGATAATCTCGGTGCAACATATTTATTAGCAAACCTGGTGTTTCATGCTCGTATAAAGCACATCGAGGTAGATTTCAACTTTGTTGGATGTTGGAGGTACGGTTTGTTTCTTAGTCAGATCAAGTCGCAGATTAAGACACAGAAGCCGTTTGAACGTATGAATCACAAGCACAATCTCAATCTAACCACCACTAGTTGAGTTTGGGGGGTAGAAATAGAGATAGAATTTAGTCGTATATATCTGTATCAGTTTATGTTGTATAGAATCAGAACTGTAGCGTGTAAAGCTACTGTCGTTAGAGTCTATCTTTTCCTGAGACATTTTCTGTTGCAACCAAAACCAATGTAATCCCGGTTGTTTCCAAACGTGTGTTGTCGTCCATATATACCAAAGCAATCCCTAGGAGGGGAACTTGCGGCAAACCCTTTAATTTTTCAGACCGGAGGCAGCGCGCAATTCCTAATTAGAAGATTGAAAATGCAAAAGATTGAGCCAGCTGGATGAATATCCAACCCAATCCAATACAATCCAATCCAATAAAAATGCTTGCTACTGTTAGTGTTTACCCAGGCCATTGGTTCGTGATCTCAAAACTCATCGAGGAATTGGTTGCGTCAGTGATCCATTGCAGATGCATATATGGTTGCGAATTGCTGCTTGCTGCTTGCTAGTGTTAGAAAAGTGATTAAACGAAGAAGCTTTCCTATTCTCAAAACGTTATTATTTTTTATTATTTTTATGTTTTCTTGTCCAACTAAACACCGCGCGCATTCCTAGACTTATCTGATAATACAAAAATCATCTACTTTCTAGACCACCTCCAAACACTACTTTTTCTCAGGTATACAACAGACCGATCTTAGTGTTTACCCACGCTAGGCCTTGTTGGTGCTGCCCGGTACTAGTACAGATCATTCTAATTGATGGAAAGGAATTTCATTAACGTATTTAGTACTAGGCGCTCTCTCTCTCTCTCTGCACCAACTTTGGTCACGCCGCGGTCTAAAGGGGTCGGTGGTGTGACAGTACAGTTTGATCACGCCACGAGTCATAGCGTGACTAAAAGGGTCAGAATTAGAAATAAAAGTCAGGAAGAGTCAATTTTTAAAATAATTTTTTTTAAAAAAAATTATTAAATGATAAAAAAGAATTATGCTATGGTTAAAAAAAATATTAAATGATAAAAAAGAATTATGCTATGGTTAAAAAAATTTATTAAATGATAAAAAAGAATTATGCTATGGCGTGGTGGGCTGCTACTCCCTACTATTTCTGCCCCAGGTTAAACCCGAAATTTTCCGATTTTCAGTCAAAGCGGTCCACTGGACCCCGGTAAAAACCAATGGATTTTTTTTTTTTTGCTCATCTACTCGAGGGCGCATGCTCTAATTAAGCTCTAGTAATATAAAGCAAAACAAGGAGCAACGACACAAGGCATCAATTTTCCAGGGCAAACCGTACTTAATTAGTTTGTTACCTCAGCCCACAATAAATAAAGATATATATAATTAACGGAACCATAAACAACTCAACTACTGCTGCTCGCTACAAGCTAGAGATTTGATATCATACCAAAAGTAGTAATTAAGAAGAAGATCTAGCTAGTGTGTGCTGAGATGGAATGGAATTAGGATGGCGTCGTACGTCGTAGGATGTGCGCGTAGATGAAGTGGTTCCAGGTGTCGGGCAGTCCGGGGAGGCACCAGTGGATGCAGTCGGCGTACTTGGCCGGCTGCGCCTGCTGCTCCGGCGTGAGCAGCTTCCCCTGCCGCAGCGTGTGCACCGACGTGTGCGCGTCCTTGCGGATCTCCGACATGGCCGTGATGTCGACGAAGCGCACCCGCGCCCTCCTCGCCACCTTGCGCGCCGTCCAGAAGAGCCGCCAGTCCGTGCCCAGCTCCAGCTTCCCCGTGTAGTTGGTCGCCGGCAGGGTCTCCGACGAGCACTTGATGGCGCCGGGGTTGCCCCACCCTTCGCTCCTGCAATCAATTACGGATTTAATTGAATTGCCATCTCTGAATCATCTCTTCATGCATTCATCCAGAGATTACGTCGTCTTACTATAGCTAGGCTAGCTATATATCAGTGCGCATGACTGCCATGCAAATTAAAAAAAAAAAAACCCACCGGAAACAAGAAACGTCACAAATAAGTAACAGCGCATTGGATTATTCAACATGCACTATGTATGTATAGGTAGTAGCTTATAATTACTGCATATGCACGGGCGAGACGCTCATGAAGAAGACCATGGTCTTGTCAGGGTCCACGTTCGCTTGAACCCATCTGGCCCATGTCTTGAGCACCTTCTTGTACGCCACCACGCGATCCATCTCGTCGTACTTGTTACTGACCGGCGGCGGCGATCTCGAGCCGCGCCAGCGCCGCCTGTGGAGTGGAGATAATATCGATGACGATGACGATGACAGCAGGACTTTGATCTGATCGGTGTTCATCCACCAGATGTAGGTGTTGAAGATGAGGAAGTGGACGCCCCTCCAGTTGGCGGCGTGCTTGGCGATGGAGGTGGGCCTGATGACGCGCTCGCTGACGGTGTGTGTGTCTGGATCGTCGGAGTTGGACTCCACCAGGAAAGGAGCCCAGTAGAACTCAACAGTGGCGTTGTAGTCCTGACGGATCGACGAAACGAACATCAATCAACATGCATGATCGATGCGTGCTGCACTGCACTGCACTGCATTCATCATCATCTATCTATCTATCTATCTAGAAATTAAGGCGCGCGCTCTCGCGTACGTGGAACCGGAAGACGTTGAGCGAGCCATTCTTGACGAGCGACTTGCTGTCCCAGCGGGGGGCCTCGGACTGGAGGAGGCACACCATGGACTCCCACTGGTTGCGGTTCAGCGAGTCCCCCACGAACATCATCCGCTTGTTCCGCAGACGCTCCAGCAGCGCCTTGCCCTCAAACCTACATGCATGCATACATACACAGTATATATATATATATATCTCTCTCTCTCTCAAATTAGTTAGTTGAATCCAATAAGCTAGCTAGGAAGCGAATTATATAATCTGCACTGCAGCCAGCTGCGTGCGTATACCTGGAGAGGAGATGGAGGTGGCTGCTGGAAGAATTGGGATTGCATCGACTCGGACTTGTTGGCCGTGGCTGCCATCTCCACTTCTGGTAGGTGTCGTCCCCGCGCCCGTTGCGGATGCAGGTGACCTGCTCCGTCAGGAACCCGCACTCCTCCTCCCGGTACAGCGGCCGCAGAGCCTCGTCGTACACCCACTACTCCCCCGCGCTGCTAATGCTCTCCTCCTCTTCCTCGCAATCCCCACCCTCCTCCTGCTGCTGCTGCTGCTCTTCTCGATGATCCATCCTCTCCGCCGGCAAGGACAAGCTGGGCCGCATCTCCATTACTTGCCGCTGCTGCAGCTTCTCCTCCCCAACATCAGGCCGCCGGTCGCCGATAGCATCGTTAGTACTAAGGGCATCGACGAGTGATTCTTCAGATTCCGATCGCGACTGGCCGGCTGCAGCAGGGAAGTTAGGATTAACCACATCCACATCCTCCTCCTCATGCTCGTCGTCCTTCACCCTTTGCCGCTCCTCCAGATCAGTAACGTCCACGGCCACATTTTCCACAAGGGCGTGTGTCGACGACGGAGCCTCATGCGCGTCGCTGGCAGCCTGCTGCTCCTGCTGCTGGTGGTGCCGGTGGTCATGAGAAAGAGGAACTAAACTAGCAAGCTAGAGGGAATAAGTTGACCGACCACCACTTACCTAGCTAGCTAGCTAGCTACAGGGACTCACTCAACTAACCTGCGGTTGCTGCTGCTTCTGATGGTGGTGGTGGTGGTTGGTGTGGATGTAGGCGTTGACACTGACAGTATTCTTAATGATGATTTCTCTTGCTTGCAGGGGCTGCTGATCGGTGCGCAGCTTCTCCTGCAGGCGGCGGGCGACGGCCTGCAGGTCGGCGCTGTCCTGCAGAAGAGACACCACCAGCAGTGCCGCCAGCACCACCAGCGCAGCGATCTGCAGACGCCAGCTCGCCGACGCCCAAGCCCCCTTCCGGCGAGGGATCCGCATATGTCTCTGTGTGTGTGTGTACAATCAATGTATATGCAATGCAATGGATCTGCAGTTACTGCTGGTATTTTTCCTTGGCAGGCAGCTGAAGCTGAGTGATGGATCTGAGTTGAACAGACTCAGCTGAGAAGAAATGGTTCAAGCAGATGAGGAGGGGTTCGGTTCTTTCGATTTGCATCCCCATCTCTCTCTCTCTCTCTCTCTCTCACACACACGCGAGTAGAGTACTGAAGCAGTAAAAGTGGTTTAATTTGGTGCTTTTAAGGCAGGCAGGCAGGCAGAAATGCGGGAGGAGACACGTCGCTCTGCCTGTGCCAAAATGATACGAGCACCGCAACTTTATTGCTTTTATTTTTTTTTGAATAAATACTTATTTATACTCTGCAGGTGTACATACAGAGACGTACGGTCTATAGATCCAAATACTTCTTTTTTTATTTAGAGATAATAATTTTACTTCTATTGCATTCTTTCAATCTTCTCAATCTGATCTCTTTTTTTTTTTTTATTCAGCGAGCGATACAGCCTCTCGATCAAAATCGATGATTATGATAATTTTCTTCGCAAAATAAATATCGACATTGGCTATTATTGTATTCATAGATTCTCCCGTGGTCACATAATTTATAGTTATTTCTTCATGGGCGATATTTCTAATGTTTCTACTTGCTCATCGCTGCTTTCAATTACGAGGGCAAGTCTCTTAAGTTTTTCAGCTTCAATGTATGATGTTCATTCAATTATCGTTCGTTCAATCCACCAATCGATAGTAGGCCGGTGGTTTCAAATCAACTCGCGATAAATTAGAATATACTTGTAATTTCCAATCTACGATAGACATGTCGCTGCGTCTGTGTCGGTGCCTGTTCCACTAATTTGTTGTAAGAATAATAATCGCTATTCCCTCCGACTCTTCTACTACTAGTACTACTACTATTATTATTATATCATTGAATAAATACGAACGAAGACCTCACCGACTGTACGTTCTGCCGTACGTGTCCCACCGGAATTTCGGATCTTGCTTTTGCATGCATTTATTGGTAATTTGCGCGTTGGACTTGCATGCACATGCGTCTGGACCTCGCTACATCTCCGCCGTCACTTCACATACTAATTTAATTTGCTGTAACTTCTCACATAAACCGTCTGATCAACTGTGATTCAACTCATAAGCGCTTATGGGTTATCGCAAATCATTTTTAACCTAGTCCATCCAGATCCCATTCAACTCATAACCAACTAGCAGTTGATTTTCCTGCAGGTACTGCTTTTTACCGCCCCACCTGGAAATATTTTATTTTTCAAATCATATGTGTTTACTGTACTAATCTTCGTGATCAATGACTAGCACACATTAAACAATATTCATATCACATTCATACACACTTATAATATTTAATTTCTAAATCATACATGTTTACTGTACTAGTCTTTATGGTTGACATAGCACACAGTGCGCAACAGAATTATAGATAAAGAGGCATAAAAAAATCAACAAGTATGTGTCTTTGCCCATCCACAAGCAACTCACTTGGTTAAACCCTAGAAACCAACATTACCGTCGCCAAAACCTAAAACATAGAAGTTTTCGATCGACGGGTCGTCGTCCACATCCTCTAAATATGTTCAACAAGCAATCGTGAGTACAAAACTGTACCCAATATGATTTTATAGCAAAGATTATATAGTATACAAGGCTATATCAAGAGACGTGGCTATCTTTCTAAATTTTACCATTTTTGCATAGATGAAGCTTTCATTTGCCATAATCAGTAATAGATTGCAATCGAAAGTTGTAAAGCATTTGACATTAATAAACTATAATTAATAATAAAGCATAAATAGTAAAATTAAACAAGTGGCTTGTTGCCACATAACATCAAAACAACGGCAAAGTCCTTTTGTCGAAACGGCCATGCATTAATTTCCTATCCATACGTCACCCAAACCACTTTGCAAAATATACAGCTACTTACTGTGGGATATAACTATTGGCACTCATTTTATGTGTGTTTCATATCTTAAATTCTGGTAAATTGGTGAGAAATTACCAAAATTATGGATTATTATCGCTAACCCTAACCCCGAATCAGAGATTGTATTTTTGGAATATTATTTTGCGAAATCATCAAAAATCAGTGGAAAATACTTCAAGGATATAAATGGGCCATTATGGGCTATGCACTGGAGGCACTAGGCAGTGGACCAGCTTTGAGCCGACTGGCGGAAGCCCAGAGTCGGCCGATGCATGACCCACCAGGGCATAGACCTCCCTCCGAAGAACTCTCTAGGAGTCTCTTGTCCGGTTTTGCGTGAAAGATTGCTAACTTGGGCGCCAAGACACCAGGACACTCTAATTTTTGGAAACCGACGTGGACTCTGAACTGGAAAACGAAAGGATTCAGTCAAGGCCCACATGTCATAAGTACATAGAAGCTTTCGAGGAGCCGACCAGACACGGACTCAGGTGTTTGATTTTGGCATCCCTTCTGATGCCCAAGCGCAATTTCGGTGGATTTCTACCCTCGAAATATGTTATTTTAGTTGGCAGGCTAGATTAGAATAGTTCTTTTGTTGGACCGAAAAGGCGACTAGAGGGGGGTGAATAGGAGCACGCTCACTTTTTCAACCAAGATCGGATTCAACAAAAATTTCACTCCAATAGCTATGGAAGCTATGAAGATCACTATACCAGTACAGCGGAAGACTAGTATTGAATCCAATCTAACCCCCAAAGCAAAACAACCAAAATCAACTAAAACTCATTTTCCAAGTGTTGCGCGGTCTGACCTCTATGTCAATGGCGGTCTGACCGGTCCATGGGCGGCCGGACCTCTATGTTAATGGCGGTCTGACCTCCAGCCTGATGAACAGTGAAATCAGCCCGAAAAATGAAGTTACAAATAGGTCTAACTTTTGATCTACAACTCCAAACTCGATGAAACTTGGAACACACCTTCTCTAGGATGTCAGGAACCTATTCCAATCGAAGATCGTGAAGATCCTTCGAAAAGTTACGACCTTTTTTCCGTTTTAGAGGAGGATGGTTCAAAACCAAGTCAAAACGAAAACTACATCCAAAATCTTGCTTGTGGGTGATTGATGATCAAGATGACCCTAGATGTGTTCCCACATGTCACAGCAAGCTAGATCATATGAAGGAATCAAGCAAAAACTCGCGGATCAAAGAAAGACTCAAAATCACCAAATAGAGAGAAGGAAAGCAAGGAGACACATCTTTGAGCAAACTTTCCTTGGATTGATTTGATATGGTTTGGGTTTACAGCCACTCCATCAATGGAGGACAAAGCTCAATCCAAGAGCACGCAATCAAATCAAAACTCTCCAGAACCCTAACCTCCACTAATCCTCTCCCTAAGCAAACTAGGGTTTCAAACACAATGAAAGGGTTGAATGGGGTGCAGCCACCTCCCTCCTCTATTTATAGTAGAGGCTTAGACCTTCTAGAAGATTGACTCAAATGGGCTCCCGTTAAGGCCTAACACAAACGGGTCACACACGCACGTATTTTAAAGCGTCGTCTTCATCGTCTCTTGACCTAAACCGCTTCTCCTTGCGTCGTCTTATGCCGCGGTTTAGCCAAAAGCAAACCAGGCTGTATTTTAGTGATATTACCAAAATACCCCTTCTCGATCCTTCTCCGAAGACCGAGTCAAATCTTCGCGAAGCAGTTCCATGCTCCGCCACGTGTAGGTTGATCAACGACTCTCATCATGTCTGCAAGTCTCTCTCATCCGGCTCCCACCGAAACCACCATGGCACTTGCACCGACCCCTGCGCCGCTTGATCAAACCAGTCGCATCGAACTGTTCGTTCGGTCATCCTTGTCCATTCTGCACCACGCTTGAGTTCATTGACCTCACCCGGCATCGTCGATCGTTCTGGACCTCAGCTCTCCAAGCCTAGTCCTGATCATCCTCGCCTTTGACCATTGTTGACCACCAAGCAACCTGCACAACAATAGATAAGCAAATCGAATCCGGGAATAAGTTTTTCACAACTTGACTCACGTTAGTCAAAATATGCATCATGCAACACATATGCACTGAAACTCGACTTTGACCTAACAACCAAACATCGCCGCCACGAAGGACGACGAAACAAGTGAAAACCGGTCAGACCGCCACCATGGTCGGCCCGATCACCGCCGGTATGACCACCACCGCTGTTGGCGGTCGACCGCCACCGGGACTTAGCCAAATTTTCTCCCTGGAAATCCGAAACCTACTAGAATTTTCAAACCAATAGAATTTTTTCCTGGAGACTCCAAAAAATATGAGACCAAGTGTAGTAGAATCTCCTCTCTTGCCTACACCCTCTCTTTTGGCTCAGCTCAAAACTCCTCTTTTTGCATTTGGCCAGTCCGACCGCCGCCATGGCCGGTCGGACTGCCATTGGCGGCCGGATCGCCGGGGGTGGCGGTCGGACCGCCTCTGGCCGGGTCGACCGCGCTTCGGCGGTCGGATCGCCAAAGGCCCGACCACTCGAACTTTTGTAGAAAACACTTGATTCGACAAACATTTAACGCCATTGTCAATTGTAACATCATCCTAAGATCATGAGCATATCCCCATGTGTAAGATCGAGGTGGCCGACTAGAGGGGGGTGAATAGGCGGTTTTAAAAATCTATCGCGCTAAACCAATATATAAATGCGGAAGCTAATATCGAATTGGTTTTGCACAATTAAAACCTAAAACAACTAGGCTCAACTAAGTGCACCGACAATATGAACACAATACAATATGAGCAATCATACAAGATATATAAGCAATTAAAGCAAGAATGTAAATAGCTCAAAGTAAAGCACAAGTAAAAACAAGATGACACGATTATGTTTTACCGTGGTGTTCGGAGACTTGCCGGTCTCCCCTAATCCACGTTGAGGTAAGCCCAACCACGTTGGACCGGCTCCTCAAATGAGCACACACCTCCGAGGTAAGTCCAAACACTTGGACCGGTTCCAAATCGAACCAACACTCGCTCCACTACGGTTGCTCTTCCTCCGCTCCGAGATGGCGAGCACCAAACCACTCACAACAACGCCGGCCTTCTCACAAGCTTCTTGAGAAGATCACCGCACGACGCCTCCACGCCGCCTAGGTGTCGGCAAACACCAAGAGAAACAAGTCTCAACGATCACTTGAACTAATCAAGTGTCAACGCCAAGTGGATACTCAATCCACTACCTAAGGCAACACATGCACTTAGGGTTTGCTCTCAACACTCACTAAGTGCAACACATGCACAAAAGAGATGAGAGGCTTGCTCTTAGCTCAATAGAATGAATATGGGCACCAAGAACCTCTCCCAACCGGCCAAGGTGGCTATATATAGCCCACACACAAAAACTAGCCGTTGGAGGCAAAGTTGCAGAAAATCAGGAAATCGGAAGTTCCGCCAACTAATATGCGAACTACCGCTTTCTACTGTTCATGGGTCAGACGGTGCATAACGGCTCAAAAACTAGCCGTTAAAACTTTTGGTGCGGAAGTTCCGAAGACAAATATCGGAACTTCCGATAATATCGGAAGTTCCGCAAGACAAAAATCGGAACTTCCGCAGCCCAATTTCAGCACGACGATACTCGGTAAAATGTCATAACTTTTGACTCGATGTCGAATTGAGTGATCTCGGACTCTATGGAAAGCTTATTCAGAGGGCTACACAACCCACCTATTTGATTGACCTCAAACACATTTGATCAAATCAAAAGCACAACTCCAAAGAGCCACTATCATGATCTAAGTCCAAATAAATAGCAATAAGCAATCTTAGACCATGCCAAGGAAAATGCATGAATCCCAACGATTTGCAAAACACATTTGCAAACTTAGATCATGCCACAAGGTGTAGGTACATGGACTTCAACCATTTGCAAAACACATTCGCAAAAGTATAGTCACATGCTACAAGGATTAATCAGATAAGCCTCAACTATTTGCAAAACACATTCGCAAATAATAGCATCATGCCATGTAGAGCTAGAGCAAGTAAGATTGAGCTATCAACACATGATGAGACTCAAGCTACTAGACAAGACCCTCTTAATAGTACGGCAACCTATACTAGCAATCCGGTCTTCCAACCAAACACCAAGACCGGTAAAAGACTAGGAACACATCCTTAGCCCTAGCTAGTCATACCTTTGCCATGAGCATCTTCTTGAAGCTTGATGACGCACATCTTCACTTCAAGTCCGGTCATCGTCTTGACATGCATCAACCCATGATGCATCCTTTACTTGACCTCCATCAACACATGATGGGTCTTCTCTTGACTTGACGATCAACTCATGATCATCTCCTTCTTCGAGGTCTTGTTATGCATCAACACACGATACATCCTCTTCTTGAACCTTGACTTGATGACGATCAACTCATGATGTCATCCAAAGTCTTCGTCACCCTAGAACATAGCCTATTCATCCAACTCATGAAAAATGTTAGTCCCACAATGATTAACAATAATTATCAAGATATACATGCAACAAATGCTTCTAAACAAACTATTGTAGAAAGGTGCGGTACTACCGCCAACTATCATGCAGAGTTCCGATTACCGGAAGTTCCGCTCATTTCATTGCGGAACTACCGCACTTGCGAAAATGGCTAAGTCCCTAAAAAGGGTACTCTCTGGAAAAATCCAACCGCGCATTTTTCGGACCATCCGATAATCGGAACTTCCGCTCTTATCATTGCGGAACTTCCGCACCTCGAGAAATCGGCTAAGTCCTGAAACCGGATGCTCTCTGGAAAAATCAAGCCGCTGGAAATCGGACCGTCCGATAATCGGAACTTCCGCACGTATAACGCCGGAACTTCCGATTGTGCACAGAGAGAAAGATTTTGCTTTTAAAACCAAACCAAAAGACAATGCATGATCCTAAGTTGATCTTTTACCATCTTTGCATTTCCTTTTCATGTCTTCATTCAGACTCCGGGACTAAGCCTTGAACACATCTTAGCACACACATTAGTCCCACAACACAATTGCAAATAATTGAATATAAAGCAATATGAGTATATATGAACTACACAAGTTTTATATACTCAAAGGATTTGTTTCAAAGTAATGATCCTTAATATATGAGGAGAATGGAATATGGATCAATACTTATGAAACCACAAAATATAGAGTGAACTCCCCCTAAATGTGTGCATACACAAATGTGTAATAAGAACATATGCACATATTCAAGTTTAACTTATGGTTGAGTTCAACCTATATTTTGGATTCAAGGAATGCAACAATATATAAGATTAAGATGTCGATTGCATACCTCATTGAATTTCACCTTTATATCCAAATGAGACTACACAAGATATTACTAGATAAAAGAGTTAGTCTCATATTTGGATTTGTCATTAATCACCAAAACAATCCATTAACTCATAATGGCGGGTCTAGATCTTTCAATCTCCCCCTTTTTGGTGATTGATGACAAATCCATTTTCAATAACAACATTTGGATATAAATAGACATAACAGAGAATTTAAGTTAATGAACTATGTCTATGCATGCCATAAGGTGAAATTTTAAAACGTCAATCATTATGCATATGAGAATGATATACTATACATTTAATGCATTCTCCCCTTTTTTGGCAATTCTCCCTCTTTTGGCATTTTAAACAAATGAAACATCCAAATGGAAGAGTATTGATATAAACATTCTCCCTTTTGGCATTAATCACTAAAAGGACACAAAGGAGGTTTGCAAATCGATACCACTTGCAAATATCGAGGTTGGTCACAAAAGTATGAATTGAACTTATATGACCAAAGGAGATTTTGTTCTCAAGATATGAGAGGAGAAACAAAGATAGGTTATAAACCTATTGATCATAATATTTTCCCCTTTTAAATCAGAATATTGAGAACCACTTGAAATGATTCGACTTGAAATGATATTTGAAATACATTCAAATAATCTCCTTCTTTGAAGTCTTCTCAAGAACATTTTCAAATTCCAAAACGAGAAGATCAAAAATGGCCAATATTGAAAATATGTGGAAGCAAGCTCAGAAAAATATGAAATTAATCATAGAGCTAGTGCTGGCATATACACACAATTTTCATTTTGGGAGGCTTAACCAAATGTCAACCAATTTAAAGATATGAAAATCACAAAGTTTCATAAAACTGAAAAATTCAGCATTTTCAGATTTTGACAATTCATTTGAGCCTCAAAAGACAGCTGAGAAAATGGGTAAAATGGTTCCAATAAATTTGAGAAATTTTTTCAACATAGAACCACTATAGAGGATCAAATTTCATTATTATAGCTTCCTCTAATTGTGAACCCATTTAAAGATACAAAATTCACAAATCTGCTCAAAACCATGCGCAAATCTGAAATTTCAGCTTTTGAGCAAAGAGAGAAAAAGTCAAAACTTTTTCAATTCAAGTCGAAATACCTTCAAATTTGGCAGAAATAAACTTTAGACTCCTGAGAAACTTATCCAAGAAGAATTTTCGAAAAAGGAGTCTCCAATCAAAAGATATGCCAATTTAAACTTTGAAGGTAAGATTTTAGTTTAAAGAGAAGAAAAGTCAATACTTTTACAAATAAAGTCCAAATTCTTTGAAAAGTTCCAGATTTTAACTTTGGACTATTTAGAGTGTTTTCCAACAAGAATTTTTAAAAAAGGACTTTTCTTTCAAAAGATATGGCAAAATGCGCATTGAAGGTATATAAAGAGAGCAATTTTGCCTTTAAGATCCACAATGCAAGCTAATTTGGGTTTCATGGAGATTTTCACTTTCTTGGATTTGTATGAGTTAGAAATACTATTTCAAGCCAAGATACACAAAGAAATCTGGCTCAAATAGCAAAACTCACTATATGCAAGAATATGTTATTTTGGGTCAAAGCAAGTTTTTCGGTGAGTTTCAAATAAGTATAGCTTTTCCACGGTTGGTCTTTTGTAAAAACGTTGAACTTGAGAAAAGTTTAAAATGACCAACCTTATAAGTTTGGTGTTAAAAACTCTTCCAAAAACTCAATAGATTTTGATTTAGAGAAATATGTCATTTAATTCAAAATCAAGATCATATAAGATCCTTTTGAGGCCAAATTTGCTATTTGTTTTCTAAAAGAGAAATTTTTACTTCAAAAGCATTTGAAATACATTTTTAAATACTTTTGTATAGTTTTTCACAAGATTGACCGTTTTGAGCAAAAAGCCACTTGTAAAAAATATTTGGACTTTCGAATGGAAGGCTTGATTTTGAAAAGCTAATCTTGCATATGATTTATAATGTCACTCCAAGAATACCAAATGAAGCAAATGAGAATGAAACACATTCATTCACAAGATCCAATAAATCATTTTGGGCAAATAAGATAGTTTTCTCAAATTACACAAAATTTTAAGAAACCCAAAATCTTTTAAGAGATTTTTCACAAAGAAAAACTCCCTCTTACACAAAGGGTTCTTTTTGGCATTTATTTCTTCTCATTTGACATACAAATGATTTTCTTGTTTCCTTGTCATCTTCTCCTTTGACACACAAAGGATTATCTTCCATCTTGTAAGAGTGAATGATATCAAGGATAATTATTTCTATTTGTAGAAACTTGATACCACTTGTAACACATACCACAAAACGGAGAAAGCTTTAGATAAGAGAAGATTTTGATCGGCAAGGATGAAAAGAGGACATCATTTTAACGAATACGATGATATCACTTGAAAGATAAATCTCATGCCGAGATCAAGATGATCAAAATAAGCTATCACTTTTGAAAGAATTCCACTTGAGAGATGCAATTGCATTTGAAATCAAGGAAAAGTAGTAGTGGATAGCTAGCAATGATATCAAGGATCAACTTGACCAAAGAAAGCAGCCACAAAAGATTTAGAATTGAAATGGAATGAAATGACTGACTTGTCAGAACAATCGGAAGTTCCGCCAACTAATGTGCGGAAGTTCCGGACATCGGAAGTTCCGAACCTGGAGTGCCGGTAGTTCCGATTATCCTGACACTTCAAGGATTGATCTTGGGATTTGAAGAAAAGAAGGAATTGTTGTATTTTACTCTAAATCTTTGCACAATCAATCAAATAAACATCTTTGGAGTATTTCCAACTTATATAGCCCATAAAAATAAAATTTAAAATAGTTTTTATAAATTAAGCTTTTGGTTTTTCGGAAAAGAAACATATTTCCATGAACTTTCATCAAAAGATCCAAATTGAGTAAATGATGAATTTTAAAGCATCCAATTGCATGTATGAGTCATAAATACCATTATGAACATATTCATATGAAGAATTTTGGTTCATATGGAAAAACTCACTTAAGTGCTAGAAAGTGACCACTTAGGTCATATTAGTATTTTGGACGAGTTTGAAAATCAAATATCTTTTTCTAGGTTGGTCTTTTGAAAATCCTTTGAATACCAAAAATGTTTAGAATAACCAACTCTAGGATTTTCCTTTTGGCAAGATTTTCAAATTCCTTTTAGAATAGATTTTACACAAAAATCTAGTTTATGTCAAAAAAACAAGATACTATAATGTAGGATTTTGGCTAGAAATGCATTTTTACTTAAAATAGGTTTTTCTAAAGCCAAAACCTTTGGTAAACCTTTCAAAAGCATTTGTATACATTTTGCAATTAATTTTTCAAAGAAATACTAATAGTTATCAAATTTTTGACTTTTGGCTAAAAGGCTTATTTTTGAAAAGCAATACTAGCACTTAATTTATTTGGGCACATTTAGGGATGTGATATACATGGCTATGATTTAGCACTCCCCCTTAATGTGTCACTACCATCTTGCTCAAGAGATTAATAATGAACATTATGAACATAGAGCAAGAACACCCCTTTTAAAATAATTTTCATGAAATGCAACCTACACAAGGCATAAGGGGCTAGATACTTCAATGTAAGTACTTGTTACCGAAATGGCATTGGCTTATGATACGACATGATTATCCTTAGGCTTGGCTCCGATTTGATATGGTGATCCGTCCACCTCTTCATATGAGCCAAACATCCAATGCCTTTCCAAGTACCTATTCATCATTTAAGCACTTTGGTACCCAAAACTTGGTTGGGTCCACGAATGTTAGTCACAATAGATTTGAGCACCCAAATGGCCCTCACAATAGTTTTAGGAGAACTAACATTCCTAGCAAACACATTGCCATTAATATCCTTCCTAAGCAAATAATGATCATTATAAATAATGGGCTTAGGAGTGATACCTTTGGGACATTGTTTACCAATATGCCCCTTTTCCTAGAATTGTAGTAAGTTAGGACTTTGTTTCCCCTACTTGTCTTTATTTCTTGCTTCTTGCCGGTTTGCCTCAATTTTGAATGTCTTGTCTTGACATCCTTTTGATTAGGGCACATCGAGGCATAGTGGCCCTTTCCGTTGCATCCATGGCACTTGATATATTTCTTCGTATGTCTCGCATTGTGCCTTGTCTTGCTATTCTCCCTTTTCTTGGGAGTGTAGCCAACACCACTCTTATCTTGCAAGCATTTTTGCTTGCTCAATATTTCGTCGAGAGTGGCCTTCCCTTTATAGCTTCTTTCCAAGTCATTCTTCAAATTTGTGACTTGGGCCTTGAGCTCTTTGTTTTCCTCTACAATGTCAGTATTGCAAGATATGGAGGAAATAGGAGCATCTATTTTGGAGCAACACGGCATATCAATTAAATCCTCACATGAGGTGGATACACTAACCTTAGATGAAATGCATGAGGTAGAAGCTATACATGGCAAATCATCTATTAAATTACATTCAATGCCTATATGCACCTTAGAGCTATTTAGATTATTTAGGAGGAGAGTTTCATGTTCATCCTTTAAAACATCATAATCATTTTGAAGAGAGACATACTCTTTCTTCAAAACTTTGAATTTTGATTTCTCCTTTCCTAAATATTCATTGAGCTCTTCTAGCATATCCATCAACTCCTCATATGAAGGCTCATCGTTATCATTTACCTCATTATTACCTTTAGCCATAAAACATTGAGTTGATGAAGATGGAGTTGAGGAGTCCTCATTTTCGTTGTCGGAGCTTGAAGTTGAGCATTCTTCTTCCGACATCCATTCTTGTGTGCAATCTTCACTAGTGGAAGTGGACAATTCATATTGATCTTGAATATATGTCCACATCTCATGAGCGCTCTTGAGATTGCATACCTTGTCAAATATATCTATGCTCAAAGCACTAAATAAAGCGTTAGTAGCTTGAGCGTCGAGATGTAAGCATTTCTCTTCCTCAATGGTTGGAGCAAAATGATCCAATGGAGGAGAAAAGCCTACATCTACAATCCGCCATATTTTTGGACTCATGGCCCTAAAATAACAAGACATGCGGATTTTCCATTGAGCATAATTTGTGCCATCAAATAGAGGTGCTTCACCTAGGTGCACTAAATCTCTAGTTGCCATCCTTTACTTTCTAGACGGTTAAGTCTAATAAATGAGAGACCAAGCTCGATACCACTTGTAAGATCGAGGTGGCCGACTAGAGGGGGTGAATAGGCGGTTTTAAAATCTATCGCTAAACCAATATATAAATGCGAAGCTAATAGCGAATTGGTTTTGCACAATTAAAACCTAAATCAACTAGGCTCAACTAAGTGCACCGAACAATACAAGAGAGCAATCATACAATGATATATAAGCAATTAAAGCAAGAATGTAAATTGCTCAAAGTAAAGCACAAGATAAAAACAAGATGGACACACTTATGTTTTACTGTGGTGTTCGGAGACTTGCTTGTCTCCCTAATCCACGTTGAGGTAAGCCCAACCACGTTGGACCGGCTCCTCAAATGAGCACACACCTCAGAGGTAAGTCCAACACTTGGACCGGTTCCAAACCGAACCAACACCTCGCTCCACTATGGTTGCTCTTCCTCCACTCCGGAGATGGCGAGCACCAAACCACTCACAACACGCCGGGCCTTCTCACAAGCTTCTTGAGAAGATCACCGACACGACGCCTCCACGCCGTCTAGGTGTCGGCAAACACCAAGAGAAACAAGTCTCAACGATCACTTGAACTAATCAAGTGTCAACGCTCAAGTGGATACTCAATCCACTACCTAAGGCAACACATGCACTTAGGGTTTGCTCTCAACACTCACTAAGTGCAACACATGCACAAAAGAGATGAGAGGCTTGCTCTTAGCTCAATAGAATGAATATGGGCACCAAAGAACCTCTCCCAACCGGCCAAGGTGGCTATATATAGCCCACACACAAAAACTAGCCGTTGGAGGCAAAGTTGCGAGAAAATCGGAAATCGGAAGTTCCGCCAACTAATATGCGGAACTACCGTTTTCTCTGTTCATGGGCGTCTGGTGCATAACGGCTCAAAAACTAGCCGTTAAAACTTTTGGTGCGGAAGTTCCAAGATACAAATATCGGAACTTCCGATAATATCGGAAGTTCCGCAAGACAAAAATCGGAACTTCCGCAGCCCAATTTCAGCACAGACGATACTCGGTAAAAATGTCATAACTTTTGACTCGATGTCGAATTGAGTGATCTCGGACTCTATGGAAAGCTTATTCAGAGGGCTACACAACCCACCTATTTGATTGATCTCAAACACATTTGATCAAATCAAAAGCACAACTCAAAGAGCCACTATCATGATCTAAGTCCAAATAAATAGCAATAAGCAATCTTAGACCATGCCAAGGAAAATGCATGAATCCCAACGATTTGCAAAACACATTTGCAAACTTAGATCATGCCACAAGGTGTAGGTACATGGACTTCAACCATTTGCAAAACACATTCGCAAAAGTATAGTCACATGCTACAAGGATTAATCGCATAAGCCTCAACTATTTGCAAAACACATTCGCAAATAATAGCATCATGCCATGTAGAGCTAGAGCAAGCAAGATTGAGCTATCAACACATGATGAGACTCAAGCTACTAGACAAGACCCTCTTAATAGTACGGCAACCTATACTAGCAATCCGGTCTTCCAACCAAACACCAAGACCGGTAAAGACTAGGAACACATCCTTAGCCCTAGCTAGTCATACCTTTGCCATGAGCATCTTCTTGAAGCTTGATGGCGCACATCTTCACTTCAAGTCCGGTCATCGTCTTGACATGCATCAACCCATGATGCATCCTTTACTTGACCTCCATCAACACATGATGGGTCTTCTCTTGACTTGACGATCAACTCATGATCATCTCCTTCTTGAGATCTTGTTATGCATCAACACACGATACATCCTCTTCTTGAACCTTGACTTGATGACGATCAACTCATGATGTCATCCAAAGTCTTCGTCACCCTAGAACATAGCCTATTCATCCAACTCATGAAAATGTTAGTCCCACAATGATTAACAATAATTATCAAGATATACATGCAACAAATGCTTCTAAACAAACTATTGTAGAAAGGTGCGGTACTACATAACTATCATCGCGGTAGTTCCGATTATCGGAAGTTCCGCTCATTTCATTGCGGAACTACCGCACTTGCGAAAATGGCTAAGTCCTAAAAGGGTACTCTCGGAAAAATCCAACCGCGCATTTTTGGACCATCCGATAATCGGAACTTCCGCTCTTATCATTGCGGAACTTCCGCACTCGAAAATCGGCTAAGTCCGAAACCGGATGCTCTCGAAAAATCAAGCGCACGAAATCGGATCGTCAGATAATCGGAACTTCCGCACGTATAACGCCGAACTTCCGATTGTGCCTGAGAAAGATTTTGCTTTTAAACCAAACCAAAAGACAATGCATGATCCTAAGTTGATCTTTTACCATCTTTGCATTTCCTTTTCATGTCTTCATTCGGACTCGGACTAAGCCTTGAACACATCTTAGCACACACATTAGTCCCACAACACAATTGCAAATAATTGAATATAAAGCAATATGAGTATATATGAACTACACAAGTTTTATATACTCAAAGGATTTGTTTCAAAGTAATGATCCTTAATATATGAGGAGAATGGAATATGGATCAATACTTATGAAACCACAAAATATAGAGTGAACTCCCCCTAAATGTGTGCATACACAAATGTGTAATAAGAACATATGCACATATTCAAGTTTAACTTATGGTTGAGTTCAACCTATATTTTGGATTCGAGGAATGCAACAATATATAAGATTAAGATGTCGATTGCATACCTCATTGAATTTCACCTTTATATCCAAATGAGACTACACAAGATATTACTAGATAAAAGAGTTAGTCTCATATTTGGATTTGTCATTAATCACCAAAACAATCCATTAACTCATAATGGCGGGTCTAGATCTTTCAATCTCCCCTTTTGGTGATTGATGACAAATCCATTTTCAATAACAACATTTGGATATAAATAGACATAACAGAGAATTTAAGTTAATGAACTATGTCTATGCATGCCATAAGGTGAAATTTTAAAACGTCAATCATTATGCATATGAGAATGATATACTATACATTTAATGCATTCTCCCCTTTTGGCAATTCTCCTCTTTTGGCATTTTAAACAAATGAAACATCCAAATGGAAGAGTATTGATATAAACATTCTCCCTTTTGGCATTAATCACTAAAAAGGACACAAAGGGAGGTTTGCAAATCGATACCACTTGCAAATATCGAGGTTGGTCACAAAAGTATGAATTGAACTTATATGACCAAAGGAGATTTTGTTCTCAAGATATGAGAGGAGAAACAAAGATAGGTTATAAACCTATTGATCATAATATTTTCCCTTTTAAATCAGAATATTGAGAACCACTTGAAATGATTCGACTTGAAATGATATTTGAAATACATTCAAATAATCTCCTTCTTTGAAGTCTTCTCAAGAACATTTTCAAATTCCAAAGCGAGAAGATCAAAATGGCCAATATTGAAAATATGTGGAAGCAAGCTCAGAAAAATATGAAATTAATCATGGAGCTAGTGCTGGCATATACACACAATTTTCATTTTGGGAGGCTTAACCAAATGTCAACCAATTTAAAGATATGAAAATCACAAAGTTTCATAAAACTGAAAAATTCAGGATTTTCAGATTTTGACAATTCATTTGAGCCTCAAAAGACAGCTGAGAAAATGGGTAAAATGGTTCCAATAAATTTGAGAAATTTTTCAACATAGAACCACTATAGAGGATCAAATTTCATTATTATAGCTTCCTCTAATTGTGAACCCATTTAAAGATACAAAATTCACAAATCTGCTCAAAACCATGCACAA
Organism: Hsuehochloa calcarea; assembly: GCA_036346395.1. NCBI lineage: Eukaryota > Viridiplantae > Streptophyta > Magnoliopsida > Poales > Poaceae > Hsuehochloa > Hsuehochloa calcarea. Next base: position 40,288 of record JAYEVG010000050.1, on the reverse strand, counting down.
ATCTGAAATTTCAGCTTTTGAGCAAAGAGAGAAAAGTCAAAACTTTTTCAATTCAAGTCGAAATACCTTCAAATTTGGCAGAAATAAACTTTAGACTCCTGAGAAACTTATCCAAGAAGAATTTTCGAAAAAGGAGTCTCCAATCAAAAGATATGCCAATTTAAGCTTTGAAGGTAAGATTTTAGTTTAAAGAGAAGAAAAGTCAATACTTTTACAAATGAAGTCCAAATTCTTTGAAAAGTTCCAGATTTTAACTTTGGACTATTTAGAGTGTTTTCCAACAAGAATTTTTAAAAAGGACTTTTCTTTCAAAAGATATGGCAAAATGCGCATTGAAGGTATATAAAGAGAGCAATTTTGCCTTTAAGATCCAAAATGCAAGCTAATTTGGGTTTCATGGAGATTTTCACTTTCTTGGATTTGTATGAGTTAGAAATACTATTTCAAGCCAAGATACACAAAGAAATCCGGCTCAAATAGCAAAACTCACTATATGCAAGAATATGTTATTTTGGGTCAAAGCAAGTTTTTCGGTGAGTTTCAAATAAGTATAGCTTTTCAACGGTTGGTCTTTTGTAAAAACGTTGAACTTGAGAAATGTTTGAAATGACCAACCCTATGAGTTTGGTATTGAAAACTTTTCCAAAAACTCAATAGATTTTGATTTAAGAAATATGTCATTTAATTCAAAATCAAGATCATATAAGATCCTTTTGAGGCCAAAATTTGCTATTTGTTTTCTAAAAGAGGAATTTTTACTTCAAAAGCATTTGAAAATATTTGAAATACATTTTTAAATACTTTTGTATAGTTTTTCACAAGATTGACCGTTTTGAGCAAAAAGCCACTTGTAAAAAATATTTGGACTTTCGAATGGAAGGTTTGATTTTGAAAAGCTAATCTTGCATATGATTTATAATGTCACTCCAAGAATACCAAATGAAGCAAATGAGAATGAAACACATTCATTCACAAGATCCAATAAATCATTTTGGGCAAATAAGATAGTTTTCTCAAATTACACAAAATTTTAAGAAACCCAAAATCTTTTAAGAGATTTTTCACAAAGAAAAACTCCCCTTTACATAAAGGGTTCCTTTTGGCATTTATTTCTTCTCATTTGACATACAAATGATTTTCTTGTTTCCTTGTCATCTTCTCCTTTGACACACAAAGGATTATCTTCCATCTTGTAAGAGAGAATGATATCAAGGATAATTAATTCCATTTGTAGAAACTTGATACCACTTGTAAAAAGCACTTGATACCAAGAGTAATTGATTCCATTTGTAGATACTTGATATCACTTGTATGCATGAATCTTATTTCTCTTATCTTCAATTTGAAAAGATACCACTTGTAACACATACCACAAAACGGAGAAAGCTTTAGATAAGAGAAGATTTTGATCGGCAAGGATGAAAAGAGGACATCATTTTAACGAATAAAATGATATCACTTGAAAGATAAATCTCATGCCGAGATCAAGATGATCAAAAGGAGCTACCACTTGGAAATAATACCACTTGAGAGATGCAATTGTATTTGAGTGGTGGGTAGCTAGCAAGGATATCAAGGATCAACTTGACCACGAGAAAGCACCACACCAAAGAAGGTTTAGAATTGAATGGAATCAAATAGTGACTTGTCGAACAATCGGAAGTTCCGCCAACTAATGTGCGGAAGTTCCGGAAATCGGAAGTTCCGCACCTGGAGTGCCGGAAGTTCCGATTATCCTGACACTTCAAGGATTGATTTTGGGATTTGAAGAAAAGAAGGAATTGTTGTATTTTACTCCAAATCTTTGCACAATCAATCAAATAAACATCTTTGGAGTATTTCCAACTTATATAGCCCATAAAAATAAAATTTAAAATAGTTTTTATAAATTGAGCTTTGATTTTGCAAATGAAGCTTTATTTTCAAGAAATTTTTCAAAACAAACCAAAACGAGCATTTGGTTGATTTTAAAGCATTCATTTTTATGAATGAGTTATAAATACCATTATGAACATATTCATGTGAAGAATTTTGGTTCATATGGCCAAACTCACTTAAGTGCTAGAAAGTGACCTTTTTGGTCAAAGTATGTTTTTGGACGAGTTTGAAAATCAAATATCTTTTTCTAGGTTGGTCTTTTGAAAATCCTTTGAATACCAAAAATATTTAGAATAACCAACTCTAGGATTTTCCTTTTGGCAAGATTTTCAAATTCCTTTTAGAATAGATTTTACACAAAAATCTAGTTTATGTCAAAAACAAGATACTATAATGTAGGATTTTGGCTAGAAATGCATTTTTACTTAAAATAGGTTTTTCTAAAGCCAAAACCTTTGGTAAACCTTTCAAAAGCATTTGTATACATTTTGCAATTAATTTTTCAAAGAATTACTAATAGTTATCAAATTTTTGACTTTTGGCTAAAAGGCTTATTTTTGAAAAGCAATACTAGCACTTAATTTATTTGGGAACATTTAGGGATGTGATATACATGGCTATGATTTAGCACTCCCCCTTAATGTGCCACTTCCAACTTGCTCAAAATATTAATAACAACATTATGAACATAGAGCAAGAGCACCCCTTTTAATAAGATTTTCATGAAATGCAACCTACACAAGGCATAAAGGGCTAGATATTTCAATGTAAATACTTGTTACCGAGATGGCATTGGTTCTCGATGTGAAATGATTATCCTCAAACTTGGCTCCAATTTGATATATGATGGAATCCATCTTTATATGAATAAGCCAAGCCTCCAATGCCTCTCAAGTACCTATTAAGCATTTAAGCGTGCTTTGGTACCCAATACTTGGTTGGGTCCACGAATGTTAGTCACAATAGATTTGGGCACCCAAATGGCCCTCACAATAGTATTAGGAGAACTAACATTCCTAGCAAACACATTGCCATTAATATCCTTCCTAAGCAAATAATGATCATTATAAATAATGGGCTTAGGAGTGATACCTTTGGGACAATCCTTACTCATATGTCCCTTTTCCTAAGCAATTGTAGCAAGTTCAAGTTTGTATTCATCTTTTACCTTCTTTACTTGCTCCTTGCCGGTTTGCCTCTTCTTTGATGACAATTGCTTGTCATTCACCTTGTTAGGGCACACCGAGGCAAATGGCCCTTTCCATTGCATCCATGGCACTTGACATTCTTCGTGTGTCTTGCATTGTGCCTTGTCTTGCTATTCTCCTTTTCTTAGGAGTGAAGCCAATTCCACTCTTATCTTGCAAGCGTTTTTGCTTGCTCAATATTTCGTCAAGAGTGGCCTTCCTTTTAGGCTTCTTTCCAAGTCATTCTTCAAATTTGTGACTTGGGCCTTGAGCTCATTGTTTTCCTCTACAATGTTAGTCTTGCAAGATATAGAGGAAATAGGAGTATCTATTTTAGAGCAACAAGGCATATCAATTAAATCCTCACATGAGGTGGATATATCAACCTTAGATGAAATGCAAGAGTTAGAAACTATACATGGCATATCATCTAATAAATTACATGCAATGCCTATATCCACCTTAGAGCTATTTAGATTATTTAGGAGGAGAGTTTCATGTTCATCTTTTAAAACATCATAATCATTTTGAAGAGAGACATACTCTTTCTTCAAAACTTTGAATTTCAATTTCTCCTTTCCTAAATATTCATTGAGCTCTTCTAGCATATCCATCAACTCATCATATGAAGGCTCATCGTTATCATTTACCTCATTATTACCTTTAGCCATGAAGCATTGAGTTGATGTGGAGGAGTTGAGGAGTCCTCATAATCGTCGGAGTTTGAAATTGAGCATTCTTCTTCCGACATCCATTCATATGTGCAATCTTCACTAGTGGAAGTGGACAATTCATATTTATCTTGAATTTTGGTCCACATCTCATGAGCGCTCTTGAGATTGCATATGGTATCAAAAATATCTATACTCAAAGCACTAAATAAAACGTTAGTAGCTTGAGCATCGAGATGTAAGCATTTCTCTTCCTCAATGGTTGGAGCAAAATGATCCAGTGGAGGAGAAAAGCCTACATCTACAATCCGCCATATTTTTAGACCCATGGCCTTAAAATAACAAGACATGCGGATTTTCCAATGAGCATAATTTGTGCCATCAAAGATAGGTGCTTCACCTAGGTGCACTAAATCTCTAGTTGCCATCCTTTACTCTCTAGACGGTTAAGTCTAATAATATGAGAGACCAAGCTCTGATACCACTTGTAAGATCGAGGTGGCCGACTAGAGGGGGGTGAATAGGCGGTTTTAAAAATCTATCGGGCTAAACCAATATATAAATGCGGAAGCTAATAGCGAATTGGTTTTGCACAATTAAAACCTAAATCAACTAGGCTCAACTAAGTGCACCGACAATATGAACACAATACAAGAGAGCAATCATACAATGATATATAAGCAATTAAAGCAAGAATGTAAATTGCTCAAAGTAAAGCACAAGATAAAAACAAGATGGACACACTTATGTTTTACTGTGGTGTTCGGAGACTTGCTTGGTCTCCCTAATCCACGTTGAGGTAAGCCCAACCACGTTGGACCGGCTCCTCAAATGAGCACACACCTCAGAGGTAAGTCCAACACTTGGACCGGTTCCAAACCGAACCAACACCTCGCTCCACTATGGTTGCTCTTCCTCCACTCCGGAGATGGCGAGCACCAAACCACTCACAACACGCCGGCCTTCTCACAAGCTTCTTGAGAAGATCACCGCACGACGCCTCCACGCCGTCTAGGTGTCGGCAAACACCAAGAGAAACAAGTCTCAACGATCACTTGAACTAATCAAGTGTCAACGCTCAAGTGGATACTCAATCCACTACCTAAGGCAACACATGCACTTAGGGTTTGCTCTCAACACTCACTAAGTGCAACACATGCACAAAAGAGATGAGAGGCTTGCTCTTAGCTCAATAGAATGAATATGGGCACCAACAACCTCTCCCAACCGGCCAAGGTGGCTATATATAGCCCACACACAAAAACTAGCCGTTGGAGGCAAAGTTGCAGAAAAATCGGAAATCGGAAGTTCCGCCAACTAATATGCGGAACTACCGTTTCTCTGTTCATGGGCGTCAGGTGCATAACGGCTCAAAAACTAGCCGTTAAAACTTTTGGTGCGGAAGTTCCAAGATACAAATATCGGAACTTCCGATAATATCGGAAGTTCCGCAGATACAAAATCGGAACTTCCGCAGCCCAATTTCAGCACGCACGATACTCGGTAAAAATGTCATAACTTTTGACTCCGATGTCGAATTGAGTGATCTCGGACTCTATGGAAAGCTTATTCAGAGGGCTACACAACCCACCTATTTGATTGATCTCAAACACATTTGATCAAATCAAAAGCACAACTCAAAGAGCCACTATCATGATCTAAGTCCAAATAAATAGCAATAAGCAATCTTAGACCATGCCAAGGAAAATGCATGAATCCCAACGATTTGCAAAACACATTTGCAAACTTAGATCATGCCACAAGGTGTAGGTACATGGACTTCAACCATTTGCAAAACACATTCGCAAAAGTATAGTCACATGCTACAAGGATTAATCGCATAAGCCTCAACTATTTGCAAAACACATTCGCAAATAATAGCATCATGCCATGTAGAGCTAGAGCAAGCAAGATTGAGCTATCAACACATGATGAGACTCAAGCTACTAGACAAGACCCTCTTAATAGTACGGCAACCTATACTAGCAATCCGGTCTTCCAACCAAACACCAAGACCGGTAAAAGACTAGGAACACATCCTTAGCCCTAGCTAGTCATACCTTTGCCATGAGCATCTTCTTGAAGCTTGATGGCGCACATCTTCACTTCAAGTCCGGTCATCGTCTTGACATGCATCAACCCATGATGCATCCTTTACTTGACCTCCATCAACACATGATGGGTCTTCTCTTGACTTGACGATCAACTCATGATCATCTCCTTCTTGAGATCTTGTTATGCATCAACACACGATACATCCTCTTCTTGAACCTTGACTTGATGACGATCAACTCATGATGTCATCCAAAGTCTTCGTCACCCTAGAACATAGCCTATTCATCCAACTCATGAAAATGTTAGTCCCACAATGATTAACAATAATTATCAAGATATACATGCAACAAATGCTTCTAAACAAACTATTGTAGAAAGGTGCGGTACTACGCCAACTATCATGCAGTAGTTCCGATTATCGGAAGTTCCGCTCATTTCATTGCGGAACTACCGCACTTGCGAAAATGGCTAAGTCCTAAAAGGGTACTCTCTGAAAAATCCAACCGCGCATTTTTCGACCATCCGATAATCGGAACTTCCGCTCTTATCATTGCGGAACTTCCGCACTCGAAAATCGGCTAAGTCCCAAACCGGATGCTCTCTGGAAAAATCAAGCCGGAAATCGGATCGTCGATAATCGGAACTTCCGCACGTATAACGCCGAACTTCCGATTGTGCCTGAGAAAAAGATTTTGCTTTTAAAACCAAACCAAAAGACAATGCATGATCCTAAGTTGATCTTTTACCATCTTTGCATTTCCTTTTCATGTCTTCATTCAGACTCCGGGACTAAGCCTTGAACACATCTTAGCACACACATTAGTCCCACAACACAATTGCAAATAATTGAATATAAAGCAATATGAGTATATATGAACTACACAAGTTTTATATACTCAAAGGATTTGTTTCAAAGTAATGATCCTTAATATATGAGGAGAATGGAATATGGATCAATACTTATGAAACCACAAAATATAGAGTGAACTCCCCCTAAATGTGTGCATACACAAATGTGTAATAAGAACATATGCACATATTCAAGTTTAACTTATGGTTGAGTTCAACCTATATTTTGGATTCGAGGAATGCAACAATATATAAGATTAAGATGTCGATTGCATACCTCATTGAATTTCACCTTTATATCCAAATGAGACTACACAAGATATTACTAGATAAAAGAGTTAGTCTCATATTTGGATTTGTCATTAATCACCAAAACAATCCATTAACTCATAATGGCGGGTCTAGATCTTTCAATCTCCCCCTTTTTGGTGATTGATGACAAATCCATTTTCAATAACAACATTTGGATATAAATAGACATAACAGAGAATTTAAGTTAATGAACTATGTCTATGCATGCCATAAGGTGAAATTTTAAAGCGTCAATCATTATGCATATGAGAATGATATACTATACATTTAATGCATTCTCCCCTTTTTTTGGCAATTCTCCCTCTTTTGGCATTTTAAACAAATGAAACATCCAAATGGAAGAGTATTGATATAAACATTCTCCCCCTTTTGGCATTAATCACTAAAAAGGACACAAAGGGAGGTTTGCAAATCGATACCACTTGCAAATATCGAGGTTGGTCACAAAAAGTATGAATTGAACTTATATGACCAAAGGAGATTTTGTTCTCAAGATATGAGAGGAGAAACAAAGATAGGTTATAAACCTATTGATCATAATATTTTCCCTTTTAAATCATAATATTGAGAACCACTTGAAATGATTCGACTTGAAATGATATTTGAAATACATTCAAATAATCTCCTTCTTTGAAGTCTTCTCAAGAACATTTTCAAATTCCAAAGCGAGAAGATCAAAATGGCCAATATTGAAAATATGTGGAAGCAAGCTCAGAAAAATATGAAATTAATCATGGAGCTAGTGCTGGCATATACACACAATTTTCATTTTGGGAGGCTTAACCAAATGTCAACCAATTTAAAGATATGAAAATCACAAAGTTTCATAAAACTGAAAAATTCAGGATTTTCAGATTTTGACAATTCATTTGAGCCTCAAAAGACAGCTAAGAAAATGGGTAAAATGGTTCCAATAAATTTGAGAAATTTTTCAACATAGAACCACTATAGAGGATCAAATTTCATTATTATAGCTTCCTCTAATTGTGAACCCATTTAAAGATACAAAATTCACAAATCTGCTCAAAACCATGCACAAATCTGAAATTTCAGCTTTTGAGCAAAGAGAAAAAAGTCAAAACTTTTTAAATTCAAGTCGAAATACCTTCAAATTTGGCAGAAATAAACTTTAGACTCTGAGAAACTTATCCAAGAAGAATTTTCGAAAAGGAGTCTCCAATCAAAAGATATGCCAATTTAAGCTTTGAAGGTAAGATTTTAGTTTAAAGAGAAGAAAAGTCAATACTTTTACAAATGAAGTCCAAATTCTTTGAAAAGTTCCAGATTTTAACTTTGGACTATTTAGAGTGTTTTCCAACAAGAATTTTTTAAAAAGGACTTTTCTTTCAAAAGATATGGCAAAATGCGCATTGAAGGTATATAAAGAGAGCAATTTTGCCTTTAAGATCCAAAATGCAAGCTAATTTGGGTTTCATGGAGATTTTCACTTTCTTGGATTTGTATGAGTTAGAAATACTATTTCAAGCCAAGATACACAAAGAAATCCGGCTCAAATAGCAAAACTCACTATATGCAAGAATATGTTATTTTGGGTCAAAGCAAGTTTTTGGTGAGTTTCAAATAAGTATAGCTTTTCAACGGTTGGTCTTTTGTAAAACGTTGAACTTGAGAAATGTTTGAAATGACCAACCTTATGAGTTTGGTATTGAAAACTTTTCCAAAACTCAATAGATTTTGATTTAAGAAATATGTCATTTAATTCAAAATCAAGATCATATAAGATCCTTTTGAGGCCAAATTTGCTATTTGTTTTCTAAAGAGAATTTTTACTTCAAAAGCATTTGAAAACATTTGAAATACATTTTTAAATACTTTTGTATAGTTTTTCACAAGATTGACCGTTTTGAGCAAAAAGCCACTTGTAAAAAATATTTGGACTTTCGAATGGAAGGTTTGATTTTGAAAAGCTAATCTTGCATATGATTTATAATGTCACTCCAAGAATACCAAATGAAGCAAATGAGAATGAAACACATTCATTCACAAGATCCAATAAATCATTTTGGGCAAATAAGATAGTTTTCTCAAATTACACAAAATTTTAAGAAACCCAAAATCTTTTAAGAGATTTTTCACAAAGAAAAACTCCCCTTTACATAAAGGGTTCCTTTTGGCATTTATTTCTTCTCATTTGACATACAAATGATTTTCTTGTTTCCTTGTCATCTTCTCCTTTGACACACAAAGGATTATCTTCCATCTTGTAAGAGAGAATGATATCAAGGATAATTAATTCCATTTGTAGAAACTTGATACCACTTGTAAAAAGCACTTGATACCAAGAGTAATTGATTCCATTTGTAGATACTTGATATCACTTGTATGCATGAATCTTATTTCTCTTATCTTCAATTTGAAAAGATACCACTTGTAACACATACCACAAAACGGAGAAAGCTCTAGATAAGAGAAGATTTTGATCGGCAAGGATGAAAAGAGGACATCATTTTAACGAATAAAATGATATCACTTGAAAGATAAATCTCATGCCGAGATCAAGATGATCAAAAGGAGCTACCACTTGGAAATAATACCACTTGAGAGATGCAATTGTATTTGAGTGGAAAAGTAGTGGGTAGCTAGCAAGGATATCAAGGATCAACTTGACCAAAGCGCACCAAAGAAGGTTCAGAATTTGAATGGAATCAAATAGCTGACTTGTCAGAACAATCGGAAGTTCCGCCAACTAATGTGCGGAAGTTCCGGAAATCGAAAGTTCCGCACCTGGAGTGCCGGAAGTTCCGATTATCCTGACACTTCAAGGATTGATTTTGGGATTTGAAGAAAAGAAGGAATTGTTGTATTTTACTCCAAATCTTTGCACAATCAATCAAATAAACATCTTTGGAGTATTTCCAACTTATATAGCCCATAAAAATAAAATTTAAAATAGTTTTTATAAATTGAGCTTTGATTTTGCAAATGAAGCTTTATTTTCAAGAAATTTTTCAAAACAAACCAAAACGAGCATTTGGTTGATTTTAAAGCATTCATTTTTATGAATGAGTTATAAATACCATTATGAACATATTCATGTGAAGAATTTTGGTTCATATGGCCAAACTCACTTAAGTGCTAGAAAGTGACCTTTTTGGTCAAAGTATGTTTTTGGACGAGTTTGAAAATCAAATATCTTTTTCTAGGTTGGTCTTTTGAAAATCCTTTGAATACCAAAAATATTTAGAATAACCAACTCTAGGATTTTCCTTTTGGCAAGATTTTCAAATTCCTTTTAGAATAGATTTTACACAAAAATCTAGTTTATGTCAAAAACAAGATACTATAATGTAGGATTTTGGCTAGAAATGCATTTTACTTAAAATAGGTTTTCTAAAGCCAAAACCTTTGGTAAACCTTTCAAAAGCATTTGTATACATTTTGCAATTAATTTTTCAAAGAATTACTAATAGTTATCAAATTTTTGACTTTTGGCTAAAAGGCTTATTTTTGAAAAGCAATACTAGCACTTAATTTATTTGGGCACATTTAGGGATGTGATATACATGGCTATGATTTAGCACTCCCCCTTAATGTGTCACTTCCAACTTGCTCAAAATATTAATAACAACATTATGAACATAGAGCAAGAGCACCCTTTTAATAAGATTTTCATGAAATGCAACCTACACAAGGCATAAAGGGCTAGATATTTCAATGTAAATACTTGTTACCGAGATGGCATTGGTTCTCGATGTGAAATGATTATCCTCAAACTTGGCTCCAATTTGATATATGATGGAATCCATCTTTATATGAATAAGCCAAGCCTCCAATGCCTCTCCAAGTACCTATTAAGCATTTAAGCGTACTTTGGTACCCAATACTTGGTTGGGTCCACGAATGTTAGTCACAATAGATTTGGGCACCCAAATGGCCCTCACAAAAGTTTTAGGAGAACTAACATTCCTAGCAAACACATTGCCATTAATATCCTTCCTAAGCAAATAATGATCATTATAAATAATGGGCTTAGGAGTGATACCTTTGGGACAATCCTTACTCATATGTCCCTTTTCCTAAGAATTGTAGCAAGTTCAAGTTTGTATTCATCTTTTACCTTCTTTACTTGCTCCTTGCGGTTTGCCTCTTCTTTGATGACAATTGCTTGTCATTCACTTTGTTAGGGCACATCGAGGCATAGTGGCCCTTCCATTGCATCCATGGCACTTGACATTCTTCGTGTGTCTTGCATTGTGCCTTGTCTTGCTATTCTCCTTTTCTTAGGAGTGAAGCCGATTCCACTCTTATCTTGCAAGCGTTTTTGCTTGCTCAATATTTCGTCAAGAGTGGCCTTCCTTTATAGGCTTCTTTCCAAGTCATTCTTCAAATTTGTGACTTGGGCCTTGAGCTCATTGTTTTCCTCTACAATGTTAGTCTTGCAAGATATAGAGGAAATAGGAGTATCTATTTTAGAGCAACAAGGCATATCAATTAAATCCTCACATGAGGTGGATATATCAACCTTAGATGAAATGCAAGAGTTAGAAACTATACATGGCATATCATCTAATAAATTACATGCAATGCCTATATCCACCTTAGAGCTATTTAGATTATTTAGGAGGAGAGTTTCATGTTCATCTTTTAAAACATCATAATCATTTTGAAGAGAGACATACTCTTTCTTCAAAACTTTGAATTTTGATTTCTCCTTTCCTAAATATTCATTGAGCTCTTCTAGCATATCCATCAACTCATCATATGAAGGCTCATCGTTATCATTTACCTCATTATTACCTTTAGCCATGAAGCATTGAGTTGATGTGGAGGGAGTTGAGGAGTCCTCATTTTCGTCGTCGGAGTTTGAAATTGAGCATTCTTCTTCCGACATCCATTCATATGTGCAATCTTCACTAGTGGAAGTGGACAATTCATATTTATCTTGAATTTTGGTCCACATCTCATGAGCGCTCTTGAGATTGCATACCTTGTCAAAAATATCTATACTCAAAGCACTAAATAAAGCGTTAGTAGCTTGAGCATCGAGATGTAAGCATTTCTCTTCCTCAATTGTTGGAGCAAGATGATCCAATGGAGGAGAAAAGCCTACATCTACAATCCGCCATATTTTTGGACCCATGGCCTTAAAATAACAAGACATGCGGATTTTCCAATGAGCATAATTTGTGCCATCAAATAGAGGTGCTTCACCTAGGTGCACTAAATCTCTAGTTGCCATCCTTTACTCTCTAGGCGGTTAAGTCTAATAAATGAGAGACCAAGCTCGATACCACTTGTAAGATCGAGGTGGCCGACTAGAGGGGGTGAATAGGCGGTTTTAAAAATCTATCGGGCTAAACCAATATATAAATGCGAAGCTAATAGCGAATTGGTTTTGCACAATTAAAACCTAAATCAACTAGGCTCAACTAAGTGCACCGAATATGAACAATACAAGAGAGCAATCATACAATGATATATAAGCAATTAAAGCAAGAATGTAAATTGCTCAAAGTAAAGCACAAGATAAAAACAAGATGGACACACTTATGTTTTACTGTGGTGTTCGGAGACTTGCGGTCTCCCTAATCCACGTTGAGGTAAGCCCAACCACGTTGGACCGGCTCCTCAAATGAGCACACACCTCAGAGGTAAGTCCAACACTTGGACCGGTTCCAAACCGAACCAACACCTCGCTCCACTATGGTTGCTCTTCCTCCACTCCGGAGATGGCGAGCACCAAACCACTCACAACACGCCGGCCTTCTCACAAGCTTCTTGAGAAGATCACCGCACGACGCCTCCTCCCGCCGTCTAGGTGTCGGCAAACACCAAGAGAAACAAGTCTCAACGATCACTTGAACTAATCAAGTGTCAACGCTCAAGTGGATACTCAATCCACTACCTAAGGCAACACATGCACTTAGGGTTTGCTCTCAACACTCACTAAGTGCAACACATGCACAAAAGAGATGAGAGGCTTGCTCTTAGCTCAATAGAATGAATATGGGCACCAACAACCTCTCCCAACCGGCCAAGGTGGCTATATATAGCCCACACACAAAAACTAGCCGTTGGAGGCAAAGTTGCGAGAAAAATCGAGAAATCGGAAGTTCCGCCAACTAATATGCGGAACTACCGTTTCTCTGTTCATGGGCGTCTGGTGCATAACGGCTCAAAAACTAGCCGTTAAAACTTTTGGTGCGGAAGTTCCGAAGATACAAATATCGGAACTTCCGATAATATCGGAAGTTCCGCGATACAAAAATCGGAACTTCCGCAGCCCAATTTCAGCACGAGACGATACTCGGTAAAAATGTCATAACTTTTGACTCGATGTCGAATTGAGTGATCTCGGACTCTATGGAAAGCTTATTCAGAGGGCTACACAACCCACCTATTTGATTGATCTCAAACACATTTGATCAAATCAAAAGCACAACTCAAAGAGCCACTATCATGATCTAAGTCCAAATAAATAGCAATAAGCAATCTTAGACCATGCCAAGGAAAATGCATGAATCCCAACGATTTGCAAAACACATTTGCAAACTTAGATCATGCCACAAGGTGTAGGTACATGGACTTCAACCATTTGCAAAACACATTCGCAAAAGTATAGTCACATGCTACAAGGATTAATCAGATAAGCCTCAACTATTTGCAAAACACATTCGCAAATAATAGCATCATGCCATGTAGAGCTAGAGCAAGCAAGATTGAGCTATCAACACATGATGAGACTCAAGCTACTAGACAAGACCCTCTTAATAGTACGGCAACCTATACTAGCAATCCGGTCTTCCAACCAAACACCAAGACCGGTAAAAGACTAGGAACACATCCTTAGCCCTAGCTAGTCATACCTTTGCCATGAGCATCTTCTTGAAGCTTGATGGCGCACATCTTCACTTCAAGTCCGGTCATCGTCTTGACATGCATCAACCCATGATGCATCCTTTACTTGACCTCCATCAACACATGATGGGTCTTCTCTTGACTTGACGATCAACTCATGATCATCTCCTTCTTGAGATCTTGTTATGCATCAACACACGATACATCCTCTTCTTGAACCTTGACTTGATGACGATCAACTCATGATGTCATCCAAAGTCTTCGTCACCCTAGAACATAGCCTATTCATCCAACTCATGAAAATGTTAGTCCCACAATGATTAACAATAATTATCAAGATATACATGCAACAAATGCTTCTAAACAAACTATTGTAGAAAGGTGCGGTACTACATCCAACTATCATCTTGGTAGTTCCGATTATCGGAAGTTCCGCTCATTTCATTGCGAACTACCGCACTTGCGAAAATGGCTAAGTCCCTAAAAGGGTACTCTCGGAAAAATCAAACCGCGCATTTTTCTGACCATCCGATAATCGGAACTTCCGCTCTTATCATTGCGGAACTTCCGCACCTCGAAAATCGGCTAAGTCCGAAACCGGATGCTCTCGGAAAAATCAAGCATTGGAAATCGGATCGTCAGATAATCGGAACTTCCGCACGTATAACGCCTAACTTCCGATTGTGCCTGAGAGAAAGATTTTGCTTTTAAAACCAAACCAAAAGACAATGCATGATCCTAAGTTGATCTTTTACCATCTTTGCATTTCCTTTTCATGTCTTCATTCAGACTCCGGGACTAAGCCTTGAACACATCTTAGCACACACATTAGTCCCACAACACAATTGCAAATAATTGAATATAAAGCAATATGAGTATATATGAACTACACAAGTTTTATATACTCAAAGGATTTGTTTCAAAGTAATGATCCTTAATATATGAGGAGAATGGAATATGGATCAATACTTATGAAACCACAAAATATAGAGTGAACTCCCCCTAAATGTGTGCATACACAAATGTGTAATAAGAACATATGCACATATTCAAGTTTAACTTATGGTTGAGTTCAACCTATATTTTGGATTCGAGGAATGCAACAATATATAAGATTAAGATGTCGATTGCATACCTCATTGAATTTCACCTTTATATCCAAATGAGACTACACAAGATATTACTAGATAAAAGAGTTAGTCTCATATTTGGATTTGTCATTAATCACCAAAACAATCCATTAACTCATAATGGCGGGTCTAGATCTTTCAATCTCCCCCTTTTTGGTGATTGATGACAAATCCATTTTCAATAACAACATTTGGATATAAATAGACATAACGAGAGAATTTAAGTTAATGAACTATGTCTATGCATGCCATAAGGTGAAATTTTAAAACGTCAATCATTATGCATATGAGAATGATATACTATACATTTAATGCATTCTCCCCTTTTGGCAATTCTCCTCTTTTGGCATTTTAAACAAATGAAACATCCAAATGGAAGAGTATTGATATAAACATTCTCCCCCTTTTGGCATTAATCACTAAAAAGGACACAAAGGGAGGTTTGCAAATCGATACCACTTGCAAATATCGAGGTTGGTCACAAAAAGTATGAATTGAACTTATATGACCAAAGGAGATTTTGTTCTCAAGATATGAGAGGAGAAACAAAGATAGGTTATAAACCTATTGATCATAATATTTTCCCTTTTAAATCAGAATATTGAGAACCACTTGAAATGATTCGACTTGAAATGATATTTGAAATACATTCAAATAATCTCCTTCTTTGAAGTCTTCTCAAGAACATTTTCAAATTCCAAAGCGAGAAGATCAAAATGGCCAATATTGAAAATATGTGGAAGCAAGCTCAGAAAAATATGAAATTAATCATGGAGCTAGTGCTGGCATATACACACAATTTTCATTTTGGGAGGCTTAACCAAATGTCAACCAATTTAAAGATATGAAAATCACAAAGTTTCATAAAACTGAAAAATTCAGGATTTTCAGATTTTGACAATTCATTTGAGCCTCAAAAGACAGCTGAGAAAATGGGTAAAATGGTTCCAATAAATTTGAGAAATTTTTCAACATAGAACCACTATAGAGGATCAAATTTCATTATTATAGCTTCCTCTAATTGTGAACCCATTTAAAGATACAAAATTCACAAATCTGCTCAAAACCATGCACAAATCTGAAATTTCAGCTTTTGAGCAAAGAGAGAAAAAGTCAAAACTTTTTCAATTCAAGTCGAAATACCTTCAAATTTGGCAGAAATAAACTTTAGACTCTGAGAAACTTATCCAAGAAGAATTTTCGAAAAGGAGTCTCCAATCAAAAGATATGCCAATTTAAGCTTTGAAGGTAAGATTTTAGTTTAAAGAGAAGAAAAGTCAATACTTTTACAAATGAAGTCCAAATTCTTTGAAAAGTTCCAGATTTTAACTTTGGACTATTTAGAGTGTTTTCCAACAAGAATTTTTAAAAAAGGACTTTTCTTTCAAAAGATATGGCAAAATGCGCATTGAAGGTATATAAAGAGAGCAATTTTGCCTTTAAGATCCACAATGCAAGCTAATTTGGGTTTCATGGAGATTTTCACTTTCTTGGATTTGTATGAGTTAGAAATACTATTTCAAGCCAAGATACACAAAGAAATCCGGCTCAAATAGCAAAACTCACTATATGCAAGAATATGTTATTTTGGGTCAAAGCAAGTTTTTCGGTGAGTTTCAAATAAGTATAGCTTTTCAACGGTTGGTCTTTTGTAAAAACGTTGAACTTGAGAAATGTTTGAAATGACCAACCCTATGAGTTTGGTATTGAAAACTTTTCCAAAAACTCAATAGATTTTGATTTAAGAAATATGTCATTTAATTCAAAATCAAGATCATATAAGATCCTTTTGAGGCCAAATTTGCTATTTGTTTTCTAAAAGAGAAATTTTTACTTCAAAAGCATTTGAAATACATTTTTAAATACTTTTGTATAGTTTTTCACAAGATTGACCGTTTTGAGCAAAAAGCCACTTGTAAAAAATATTTGGACTTTCGAATGGAAGGCTTGATTTTGAAAAGCTAATCTTGCATATGATTTATAATGTCACTCCAAGAATACCAAATGAAGCAAATGAGAATGAAACACATTCATTCACAAGATCCAATAAATCATTTTGGGCAAATAAGATAGTTTTCTCAAATTACACAAAATTTTAAGAAACCCAAAATCTTTTAAGAGATTTTTCACAAAGAAAAACTCCCCCTTACACAAAGGGTTCTTTTTGGCATTTATTTCTTCTCATTTGACATACAAATGATTTTCTTGTTTCCTTGTCATCTTCTCCTTTGACACACAAAGGATTATCTTCCATCTTGTAAGAGTGAATGATATCAAGGATAATTATTTCCATTTTGTAGAAACTTGATACCACTTGTAGATACTTGATATCACACATGAATCTTATACCACAAACACATACCACAAAGAAAGCTTTAGATAAGAGAAGATTTTGATCGGCAAGGATGAAAAGAGGACATCATTTTAACGAATAAAATGATATCACTTGAAAGATAAATCTCATGCCGAGATCAAGATGATCAAAATAAGCTATCACTTTTGAAAGAATTCCACTTGAGAGATGCAATTGCATTTGAAATCAAGGAAAAGTAGTAGTGATAGCTAGCAATGATATCAAGGATCAACTTGACCAAAGAAAGCGACCACAAAAGATTTAGAATTGAAATGGAATGAAATAGTGACTTGTCGAAACAATCGGAAGTTCCGCCAACTAATGTGCGGAAGTTAGGACATCGAAGTTCGAACACAGAGTGCTTGGAAGTTCGATTATCCCGACACTTCAAGGATTGATCTTGGGATTTGAAGAAAAGAAGGAATTGTTGTATTTTACTCCAAATCTTTGCACAATCAATCAAATAAACATCTTTGGAGTATTTCCAACTTATATAGCCCATAAAAATAAAATTTAAAATAGTTTTTATAAATTAAGCTTTGGTTTTGCAAATGAAACATATTTCCATGAACTTTCATCAAAAGATCCAAATTGAGCAAATGATGAATTTTAAAGCATCCAATTGCATGTATGAGTCATAAATACCATTATGAACATATTCATATGAAGAATTTTGGTTCATATGGAAAAACTCACTTAAGTGCTAGAAAGTGACCACTTAGGTCATAGTAGTATTTTGGACGAGTTTGAAAATCAAATATCTTTTTCTAGGTTGGTCTTTTGAAAATCCTTTGAATACCAAAATGTTTAGAATAACCAACTCTAGGATTTTCCTTTTGGCAAGATTTTCAAATTCCTTTTAGAATAGATTTTACACAAAAATCTAGTTTATGTCAAAAACAAGATACTATAATGTAGGATTTTGGCTAGAAATGCATTTTTACTTAAAATAGGTTTTCTAAAGCCAAAACCTTTGGTAAACCTTTCAAAAGCATTTGTATACATTTTGCAATTAATTTTTCAAAGAAATACTAATAGTTATCAAATTTTTGACTTTTGGCTAAAAGGCTTATTTTTGAAAAGCAATACTAGCACTTAATTTATTTGGGCACATTTAGGGATGTGATATACATGGCTATGATTTAGCACTCCCCTTAATGTGTCACTACCATCTTGCTCAAGAGATTAATAATGAACATTATGAACATAGAGCAAGAACACCCCTTTTAAAATAATTTTCATGAAATGCAACCTACACAAGGCATAAGGGGCTAGATACTTCAATGTAAGTACTTGTTACCGAAATGGCATTGGCTTATGATGTGACATGATTATCCTTAGGCTTGGCTCCAATTTGATATATGGTGATCCATCACCTCTTCATATGAGCCAAACATCCAATGCCTTTCCAAGTACCTATTCATCATTTAAGCACTTTGGTACCCAAAACTTGGTTGGGTCCACGAATGTTAGTCACAATAGATTTGAGCACCCAAATGGCCCTCACAATAGTTTTAGGAGAACTAACATTCCTAGCAAACACATTGCCATTAATATCCTTCCTAAGCAAATAATGATCATTATAAATAATGGGCTTAGGAGTGATACCTTTGGGACATTGTTTACCAATATGCCCTTTTCCGCAATTGTAGTAAGTTAGGACTTTGTTTCCCCTACTTGTCTTTATTTCTTGCTTCTTGCCGGTTTGCCTCAATTTTGAATGTCTTGTCTTGACATCCTTTTGATTAGGGCACATCGAGGCATAGTGGCCCTTTCCGTTGCATCCATGGCACTTGATATATTTCTTCGTGTGTCTTGCATTGTGCCTTGTCTTGCTATTCTCCTTTTCTTGGGAGTGTAGCCAACACCACTCTTATCTTGCAAGCATTTTTGCTTGCTCAATATTTCGTCAAGTGGCCTTCCTTTATAGCTTCTTTCCAAGTCATTCTTCAAATTTGTGACTTGGGCCTTGAGCTCTTTGTTTTCCTCTACAATGTTAGTCTCAAGATATGGAGGAAATAGGAGTATCTATTTTGGAGCAACAAGGCATATCAATTAAATCCTCACATGAGGTGGATATACTAACCTTAGATGAAATGCATGAGGTAGAAACTATACATGGCATATCATCTAATAAATTACATGCAATGCCTATATCCACCTTAGAGCTATTTAGATTATTTAGGAGGAGAGTTTCATGTTCATCTTTTAAAACATCATAATCATTTTGAAGAGAGACATACTCTTTCTTCAAAACTTTGAATTTTGATTTCTCCTTTCCTAAATATTCATTGAGCTCTTCTAGCATATCCATCAACTCATCATATGAAGGCTCATCGTTATCATTTACCTCATTATTACCTTTAGCCATGAAGCATTGAGTTGATGTGGATGGAGTTGAGGAGTCCTCATTTTCGGAGCTTGAAGTTGAGCATTCTTCTTCCGACATCCATTCTTGTGTGCAATCGTCACTAGTGGAAGTGGACAATTCATATTTATCTTGAATATATGTCCACATCTCATGAGCGCTCTTGAGATTGCATACCTTGTCAAATATATCTATGCTCAAAGCACTAAATAAAGCGTTAGTAGCTTGAGCGTCGAGATGTAAGCATTTCTCTTCCTCAATGGTTGGAGCAAAATGATCCAATGGAGGAGAAAAGCCTACATCTACAATCCGCCATATTTTTGGACTCATGGCCTAAAATAACAAGACATGCGGATTTTCCAATGAGCATAATTTGTGCCATCAAATAGAGGTGCTTCACCTAGGTGCACTAAATCTCTAGTTGCCATCCTTTACTCTCTAGGCGGTTAAGTCTAATAAATGAGAGACCAAGCTCGATACCACTTGTAAGATCGAGGTGGCCGACTAGAGGGGTGAATAGGCGGTTTTAAAATCTATCGGGCTAAACCAATATATAAATCACGGAAGCTAATATCGAATTGGTTTTGCACAATTAAAACCTAAAACAACTAGGCTCAACTAAGTGCACCGACAATATGAACACAATACAATATGAGCAATCATACAAGATATATAAGCAATTAAAGCAAGAATGTAAATAGCTCAAAGTAAAGCACAAGTAAAAACAAGATGACACGATTATGTTTTACTGTGGTGTTCGGAGACTTGCTTGGTCTCCCTAATCCACGTTGAGGTAAGCCCAACCACGTTGGACCGGCTCCTCAAATGAGCACACACCTCCGAGGTAAGTCCAACACTTGGACCGGTTCCAAACCGAACCAACACCTCGCTCCACTATGGTTGCTCTTCCTCCACTCCGGAGATGGCGAGCACCAAACCACTCACAACAACGCCGGGCCTTCTCACAAGCTTCTTGAGAAGATCACCGGGCACGACGCCTCCACGCCGTCTAGGTGTCGGCAAACACCAAGAGAAACAAGTCTCAACGATCACTTGAACTAATCAAGTGTCAACGCTCAAGTGGATACTCAATCCACTACCTAAGGCAACACATGCACTTAGGGTTTGCTCTCAACACTCACTAAGTGCAACACATGCACAAAAGAGATGAGAGGCTTGCTCTTAGCTCAATAGAATGAATATGGGCACCAGCAACCTCTCCCAACCGGCCAAGGTGGCTATATATAGCCCACACACAAAAACTAGCCGTTGGAGGCAAAGTTGCAGAAAAATCAGGGAAATCGGAAGTTCGCCAACTAATATGCGGAACTACCGTTTTCTCTGTTCATGGGCGTCTGGTGCATAACGGCTCAAAAACTAGCCGTTAAAACTTTTGGTGCGGAAGTTCCAGATACAAATATCGGAACTTCCGATAATATCGGAAGTTCCGCGATAAAAATCGGAACTTCCGTAGCCCAATTTCAGCACGACGATACTCGGTAAAAATGTCATAACTTTTGACTCGATGTCGAATTGAGTGATCTCGGACTCTATGGAAAGCTTATTCAGAGGGCTACACAACCCACCTATTTGATTGACCTCAAACACATTTGATCAAATCAAAAGCACAACTCAAAGAGCCACTATCATGATCTAAGTCCAAATAAATAGCAATAAGCAATCTTAGACCATGCCAAGGAAAATGCATGAATCCCAACGATTTGCAAAACACATTTGCAAACTTAGATCATGCCACAAGGTGTAGGTACATGGACTTCAACCATTTGCAAAACACATTCGCAAAAGTATAGTCACATGCTACAAGGATTAATCTGCATAAGCCTCAACTATTTGCAAAACACATTCGCAAATAATAGCATCATGCCATGTAGAGCTAGAGCAAGTAAGATTGAGCTATCAACACATGATGAGACTCAAGCTACTAGACAAGACCCTCTTAATAGTACGGCAACCTATACTAGCAATCCGGTCTTCCAACCAAACACCAAGACCGGTAAAGACTAGGAACACATCCTTAGCCCTAGCTAGTCATACCTTTGCCATGAGCATCTTCTTGAAGCTTGATGGCGCACATCTTCACTTCAAGTCCGGTCATCGTCTTGACATGCATCAACCCATGATGCATCCTTTACTTGACCTCCATCAACACATGATGGGTCTTCTCTTGACTTGACGATCAACTCATGATCATCTCCTTCTTGAGGTCTTGTTATGCATCAACACACGATACATCCTCTTCTTGAACCTTGACTTGATGACGATCAACTCATGATGTCATCCAAAGTCTTCGTCACCCTAGAACATAGCCTATTCATCCAACTCATGAAAAATGTTAGTCCCACAATGATTAACAATAATTATCAAGATATACATGCAACAAATGCTTCTAAACAAACTATTGTAGAAAGGTGCGGTACTACATCAACTATCATCGCGGTAGTTAGATTATCGGAAGTTCCGCTCATTTCATTGCGGAACTACCGCACTTGCGAAAATGGCTAAGTCCCTAAAAGGGTACTCTCGAAAAATCCAACGCGCGCATTTTTGGACCATCCGATAATCGGAACTTCCGCTCTTATCATTGCGGAACTTCCGCACTCGAAAAATCGGCTAAGTCCTCAAACCGGATGCTCTCGGAAAAATCAAGCCATTGAAATCGGACCGTCAGATAATCGGAACTTCCGCACGTATAACGCGGAACTTCCGATTGTGCCTGAGAGAAAGATTTTGCTTTTAAAACCAAACCAAAAGACAATGCATGATCCTAAGTTGATCTTTTACCATCTTTGCATTTCCTTTTCATGTCTTCATTCGGACTCAGGACTAAGCCTTGAACACATCTTAGCACACACATTAGTCCCACAACACAATTGCAAATAATTGAATATAAAGCAATATGAGTATATATGAACTACGCAAGTTTTATATACTCAAAGGATTTGTTTCAAAGTAATGATCCTTAATATATGAGGAGAATGGAATATGGATCAATACTTATGAAACCACAAAATATAGAGTGAACTCCCCCTAAATGTGTGCATACACAAATGTGTAATAAGAACATATGCACATATTCAAGTTTAACTTATGGTTGAGTTCAACCTATATTTTGGATTCAAGGAATGCAACAATATATAAGATTAAGATGTCGATTGCATACCTCATTGAATTTCACCTTTATATCCAAATGAGACTACACAAGATATTACTAGATAAAAGAGTTAGTCTCATATTTGGATTTGTCATTAATCACCAAAACAATCCATTAACTCATAATGGCGGGTCTAGATCTTTCACCATGATATTCACATCTTTAGCGGTGAAGCCCTACCACAATTTCCGGAGCTCTGCTTCAACTTCTGTAAGAGGTAACGATGTAATTTCAAGTAGTTGTTGTAATCTTTCATGTTCTAATTGGTTCAATCTATCTTAGTTGCTTCTATTTTACAGTTGTCTGATTATGCAATATTTTACTTCCGATCTATTTTGGTCAATAGATTGTTTTAGCTAGGGGTTATAATCGTGGTGATTAGATCAATCTAGTGGATCATTGCATATTGATTTACGAGCATGTTTACAGTTAGCACATAAGTTAGAAAGATTTGTATATTTGGCGGTTGGAGACGTGCATAGTAGTGAGACAACGCTAGGCCATAGAGAACGACATACCGTCGGTGGCTAACTTATGTTTGGCGTCTCTCTCATAGCTTGCTTATGCAGTTAGATAGGGATGACTGTTGTGATGATGTACCGTGTAGTTAGTTGCGGCCTCTGATCAAGGTGCGCATGGTCGGTGAAGGGCACTACGATCCCCGGTGAGAGATCTTTCACACTGACTAGATAATAGTAGTAGATAGATTAAATTAACTTCTTTATAGATGAATAGATTAAATTAGCTTCTTTATAGATGAACAACTGCCACGTGAACCTAGAACACTTATTGTCAACATTTTACCTAAGGGTTTTTTCGGACCTAGGAGTAACACCCACAGATCCTCTGTGCATTATGAACTAATCCCATGATCAGTAGCTAGTTCACACAGTAAATAGATATGGTAACATCCATCATTCACACAACTTTATTAATAAATATTAGAGTTTATTACAAGAAAGTCTTACGAGTCAACAATAAAGAACACAGCGGAAGACGAAATAGTAGAGCCCAACTAATCTGCCATAGACAATCGACTGGGTTAGCAGCCTAGTCGTCGAGATCTTCCTCAGTTGCAAGGTCCTTCTCCTCTTAACAATTTTTTATTAAGCAAGGGTGAGTACAAAAATATACTTCGCAAGTTACACCCAATAACATAATTATAATGCATGCTAAGATATATCAAAGGAAGTCTTATGTGGTTGAATTTGCGTAAAGCAATATTTTCTTTTTAAATATCTATACTAAGTTCAAAAGTAGTTATTATATAACTAAAATACATTTTTTAAAATTATCAAGTTTTATAGTAAGATAACATTCATACAAAAATTGGTGAAGGATACCCTCCTATCATATGGTCAATCGCCATATTTCCCAATTGGATAAACTATCCAAAATCATTTGATAAAATCTTTTAAAATCAAAACCAAAGTCTCAATTTGAGTGGTTTTGCTCAGCATGTTCATGACCATGGACACGACTATTTGAATAATTTTACACTCTATAGAGGTTGTACAACTTTACCATAAGAGATAATCATCTTATAATATCCGTCTGACACACCTTCGTAGGTGTGTGACTAAGTGATTTATTACAAGGCTGTTACAATGCGCCATCCTAACGCAGTTATGCCCACTAAGGTTCCACTTCCTTTGAATTGAACCATCTGCTGGAAGCTCCCTCTTACGCCATGTGGGAATATATAAAAAGTGGGCCATTCTGACATCCACACAACCAGATGGCACAACCACGGTGAAATATTGCAAATTAATTAGCTTAGACTACCCCATTCAAGACTTGTGGTGATACAGTGGATCTTACCAAGATGCGGCTCGAAGACCGGTTCTTAACTAACTTGGGCGACTTTCCATAAAACTCTGGTCTCGATCATAGAAATGAATCGATCCCATGCATCAACTTGGACCACCCAAACACCCATTTCGCCCGAGTCTAAACCAATTTCCAATTTATTTCACAAGTAAAATCATTGTTCTCAAATATCTATGGTAAGACAATATCATAGACTTAATTTAAATCATATTTGAATATTTTTGCTAAACTCCCCAAATTTAATATTTCTGGTCTAAACTTTGGCTAAGTATAAAGTTTTTCAACATGTTCTAGTTCATACTAATGTACCAAGAAGATTTTAACTATAATTTAAAATAGGAAATTAAATAACTTGAATATAAATACGCATACAATAATAATCTAAAACAAAATTTAAAGCTACATTTTAGATTTTAGATTTTCTAGGGATTTAGTTCATGAGTTTTTCCTATATTTGTGGATTCTTACGTTCCAAATAGTGTAAAACACGTACGGTAATTGTATTGGGTTTTTATCCAGAAAAATAGTGTAATGTTAAGGCCCGTTTGCAATTTAGGCATCCAAAATTGTGGGGATAGACTGGCAGCGTATCTAGCTAGTTGAATCGGTACGAACTCTAAAATGAAAGAACAGCTCAATTAAGTTGTACATATGCTGCACACAAAAAAAAAAAAAGCAACACATGATTTCGGACAGAGACATAAAGGAAATTAACATGAGGTGTGCAACGTCCCCCACTCCCCTCCTATTTTCTGAGGCCGTCAAACTCTTCACAGCATTGTAAGCAGTATCACAAACAATCTTTCAAATTTCAACAAAAACTAACTTTTATTACATAATATTAAGGTTTAACAACCAGTTTTAACACTAACACAGGCTTCCAAGTCCAAAGTTCAAACCATGGGCACGCTTGAGCACGGTCGAGACCTAATAACACTAACCATTGCCATCTAGTGGTCCACCAAAATCTTACTCATTGAGATCCTCAGTATTTTTCCATGTTTCCTCTATAGATGGTTTGCAGATTTTTGTAAGAATAAGTATTACTACCGTACTCAATAAGCCACATGAAAATCTTAGTTAATTACAGGCTAGAATTATCAAAAGAATAGTACAGTTTTACCATAACAGACATCATGAGTTTCTCAATAATTGCAATTATCAACTTAACATCTCAAAAACTCTACTTATTCTTCATGTATTGGAATCACCTATGAACACAGCTTCATTAACCGAAAGTACATCGTATTCGAATACCATTTGTTATACTCTGCAGAGTTGCTCAGCTTTACCTACAAGATACCTCGAGCTCATACTATCATGCCATAAACACGTAACACGATAGCGTGCGACTGAGCTGAGATAACAAAACATTTTCACTGCTCAATCTTTCTAACTTCAACCCGGTAGGTTCATAATCCATACGATCCTCGGAGGACCACTGGCCAACAGTAGAATGTATTTATATTCAATTCATGTATCACAAAGTCCAAGGTACAACATAATTTGAGGGAAAACTGCAGTTGCTGAAGCACTTGGTATACTAATCTCGGTCGGCCTATAATTAACGCATGTCGTCAAGCTCTCAGCATTCCTAAAAACAACTTCACAGTGAGCCGAGGGAAAACATCATAACCCTGGTTCATCCAAAGTTGAACTGAAAGCCTCCCGGAAAGCCACCTCCGGGGAATCCTCCTCCGCCAGGGAATCCACCATCGAAATGGAATGTGTACTGCTGACCACCATCACCTCCTCCCATATTCATCTCATCAAGATCCTCTCCACGGTCATATCTTACACGTTTATCTTCATCACCAAGAACCTGCGTATTGGGGATCGCACATGGTCAAAAGCCCTAAGGTCAGACGCAGCAGGGTGTGTGCAACATGCCAAATGCATACGTAATTCAAAGGAAATGTGTGTAAAACAACAAATTGTTCTATATCTAGTGAATAGAATGCTGCACTGCACTTCAGCCCAGTACTATATATAAGTAACCAAAGAAGAATTGAGAACTTTTTTTTTTGTTATGCTGCACAACACTTCATGTCTTATGTTATTCGTACCTCATAAGCAGCAGCAATTTCTCGAAACATGTTTTCTGCTTCCTCTCGGCTGTCCACATTTTTATCTGGATGCCACTGCAGTGCCAGCTTCTTGTAGGCACGTTTGATCTCTGCAGCTGATGCTGTCTTTGAAATACCAAGGATTTTGTACCAGTCTTTCCTTTTGCTCAGTTTGAGCTGCTTTTCAGCTCTCATATGTGCTTCTCGGATTCCCATGTCCTAAGTGTCAACAATACATCCACTGTTATACCACAAAATATAGAAGAAAGCCAGAAACCAAGTTTGCAGGGGGAAGACTAGTTAAACGGTCCACGAAATATGCAAGATCTTTAGATTCGATTTCCGAAGTTAAGAAACAAGGAAAACAAGAGTTGGTCAGTGACTTCTTGACAAGCTAACTTCCTACTGTGTCATCTGTCAGGAGAATTGGTTCAAAAAATTTACATGATCATCAATATTAAAGCACAAGTTTGCACCTTATATTATACTAAATTCTAGCTTTAGATTCCACTGCAGCATCCATAGGTACTTTTTAAAAAGCCTATACAGCGACCCTACAGTCCCTATCACTGCAAATAAAAGACGATAAAAGTTGCTGCAGGAGGGTGGGGAGTCAGGGGAAAACTTGTATGAATGAATATATACATAATGGAGAAGTAAAATACCATCTGAAGATTTTACCATTCAATAAAATGTGAGTACTGTTTTTATAAAATAATCAATCCAGCCAATTAACCCTGGATGTTTCATCCAATTGGAACTATGTGTACATGGTAAATATAAGCATAATAGACCAATTTGATCCCAACACGATTACACTAAAAATATTGTGTTCCCAAATCTGAAAGGAAATGAGATCAACATAGATCATAGCTACAGAAGCAGACCATTTGATAGGAAATCAAATAGCAAAATGGAAGTTTTAAACGGAGAAACAAATTGACATGCTGACATATGAACTCGGCAGTGCATAATACTTGGGACAGCAAAATAAACTCGCATTAAATTTACCTGTGGAGATTTATGGGCAGCCTCTTTTAGATCCTGAACTGCTCCTTCCCAATCTTCTGTGATAAGTTTAGCTTCACCTCTCTGCAACGAGTGTGAAGGATACAATAAACAGATAAATTAACAGACATGCAAAATCTGGCATAACGAGTAAATTCATTCTATTGTATGGTACTGGTATACAAAACTTAATTTCTTGATATGCATAATACGACCTTAGGCATGCTATATTTGCTTATTGAATTTACATGCATGTCCGTGTGTAATTCCAGGCAAGCAATGTCACCTGTGTCAACGCATCAACAAGTTCTCCGTCTATGTTGAGTGCTTCTGTACAGCTGCTGATAGCCTCCTTGCCTCTTCCAAGTTTAATCAGAGTCTTACATAGCCCAAGATAAAGATGTACGTTGTAAGAAGTATGGTCTGGATCCATTGCTAAGGCTGCCTTATAGTCCTCAGCAGCCACGCGTAGCTTACCCTTGGCTGCATTACCTTCGGCCTGCATGCACACCATTTGATTTTACTATTATGATGGAGTAAACTCCAAATTAATAGATACGAAGAAACAATACTCACGCTCTTCGTCTTCTTCAGAAGATTTTTCAACCCAAAATACGCTTTCTTCAATCCTGAATGTTCAGGGTCTAGACGAAGGCCTTTCTGATAGTGCCTAGAGAGAAAGTGTATTTATCGGTGCAGCAAATACTTAATGCTATCGCATTATCTAGTGCTGCACAATGTGTGCAAACAGACTAATTTTCAGATATAAAATATC
Source organism: Hsuehochloa calcarea (assembly GCA_036346395.1). Classification (NCBI taxonomy): domain Eukaryota; kingdom Viridiplantae; phylum Streptophyta; class Magnoliopsida; order Poales; family Poaceae; genus Hsuehochloa; species Hsuehochloa calcarea. The sequence goes on along the minus strand of JAYEVG010000050.1, from coordinate 11,815 downwards.
AGGCATACTTTACCTAGAGGCAACATCATGATCAGCAAGGTAATAGTATGCTCGACCACGAAGTAACAGCGCATCCAAGTTATCTTCATCTTCCTTCAGAATAAATCCTGTCTCCGAAATAACACTTGAGTAGTCTTTCAGTGCTAGCAATGCTTTAGCCTTGAGAAGCTTTGCCTGCAAAATCAACCTTTAGTGCTGCAGCTTATTGAGACAGGATTACATGAAATATTTGCTTGCCCATAATTCCCAGCTATGCATAACCCGTGAAATATACCTTTAAGCAACCTGGAGAAAAAACAAGCACAATTTTGTTGACGTATTCAAGGACTTTTGAAAAGTCTCCAGAATCAAACTGGCCGTAAGCAGAGTCTAATGCATTTTGAGCCTGCAGCAGCTGAGATAATTCCTTTTCCACTGAAGCAGTCCCAGGCTTTAGCTCCAGGTGTTTGTTATAATCGCCCTCAGCTTCCTTGTATCTAGACTTCAGAAAAGGCACATTAAGACATGTGAGGAAGAAGGAACAATGAAATATGAAATACACGTAAAACTGACAAGGGTATAAGTAGGCATAGTCTCTTAACAATATTTTTAAGGCGGTATTCTTTCAGATATAGAAGCACTGATGCTACACCAGCATGCACTCGAGTTTCCGTTGTTTGTAAAAAAAAGAAAAATCCATCTTTCTTGCAAGTAAGGCGGGCCCAAACATAATGAACTTTGGCTACTTGTGAGTATGGGAAGGAACAACTTGAAAGATATACTAATTTGTAGACATTAGCTTTGTATTCAAGTATGAGCTCGGTCCTGAAAGGAAGAGAGCAGAAACTAGTGTAGCGAACATAATTTTACCTGCATTTGTGACGACGCACAGACGCACGCTGCCTGTAAGCTTCTGAATGATTTGGGTCAACCTCCAAGACAGCATTTAGTAGACCAAGTGCTCCATCATATTTCCTGAGGCTCATCATCTCGGAGGCTCGTTTGAACAAAGTAGAGGGATCATTATCTTGGCCTTGTGAAATTTCAGAAAGAAAAGAGAGAGAGAGAGAGAGAGAGAGAGAGAGAGAGGATATTGGTTATGACTTATGAATTAGCCTACCAGAAAGCGAAATGTAAACCTCCATTTACCTAGTTCATCTTTGTTAAGATGTTATGCTATCCAGAAGGACCTCTAGAGAAAATGTTGGGTGGACGTAAAAAAATTTACACAGTTGATCGAAATTAGCACCTTAATCGTGACTTTATAAATTTAGAGTTTATATGTTTAGCATCAGGGGGTGAAGGAACTTGTAAAGCATTGCATCCGAATGTGTGATGGGATGATCCATTCCATTCCATTGCATTGCATTGCATTAAATTTAGAGTTATAAGGAATTAAAAGGATAAAATAATAAATGGCGTGCTAGTTATAAGGAATTAACGACGGACGATCTAGCACTAGCACTAGCAGCATGCATGAAAACCAAGTGTTCATCTAGGAGCTGGGCACATGGCCTAACTGTTGTTTTAGAATCGAAACTGCTCCAGTCCAACAAGGTAAAGCGGAGCGGAGAGAGCAGGGAGTAAATGGGGGATGCCGATTTGCTCTTGTGCAAACGAGAGAGAGGAGATGCAAATGAATTCGAACCTTGCGCGCAGACGATGGGGGAGTGGAGGAGGAGGAGGAGGAGGAGCACCAATACCATGGTCGTCGTCTCTACTCTACCAAGTCCCGACCACCTCGTCCCAGTCCCTCTTCCTCTTCCTCCCGTGCAAATGCGAGAGATCCTCACACGACGGCCCGGCAAATTCGAATCGGGCGAGATTTCATTCGATTTTCTACTTGATTTCGAGAGATCGAGAGAGAGAGAAAAAAAAACAAGACCTCGGCCGGTTGGGAGGGACGGAACACGTAGGCAGGGCCAATGACGCGACGACGCGTGGCCTGGAGAGATACTCTCGTGTATTATTCGTATGCATGGATGCTGGGCCGGGCCAAAATAATGCAGTATACAAAATAATGCATGGGCTTCGTATGCTGGGCCGGGCCAAAATAACGCGAACCCTAAAATTATTTTTAACGTAGAAAGGACACTAGCCCTCAAATCATACACCGACATATGTATATAATATATACACACTAATAGTAGTAGTAGTATTATCACTCGAGCGCTTAATTTGCTGCGCGCGGCCGGGGTTTTAAATTTGGTTACTGCTACTGTCAACATTAATGAAATTATCCCTAGATTGTTTATAATCTTCCAAGGGTGCGATGTATTTTTCATGGAACAATGCAAACGGCCGGTGTTATAAACAAACTTCGTCCTCTCAACTAAAAGGGTGCCTAATCAATGCGTCTCTTTAATCGAAGGGTCAATATATATTTTAATTGGGCTTAATGTAATGTCTACAGTTTTTAAGATGATGTGGCCACGTTTATAGTCAATTTTAGATGTAAGGAGGATTCACTGATCATCGAGGATCATCGTACCAGTCAGTACATTCAACCGACTAGTTCTTTTGAGGATCGTTGAATTCGGAGCTCATAAAAAATGAATCTCGATCGTATAGCTTCTCAAGATTTAACCATGCATGCTTGTCTGCTTAAATCTACAAGTTGTAGTCTAATCTGCCACCAAAGCTCTGAATAATGTACACTTCCAAGTGTATGCAAGATAAGCATGACCAAAACAAATAGAATCAGTAACACAAGGCCCAGTCCATTGGTAAATTTAAGCATGGAGAAAAAGGCACACTTTTCTTTTATTGTTAAAAAAAAAAACCCTGTGATCACCACACCACAATATATATATAGACACACACACACACACAGAGAGAGAGAGAGAGAGAAAAAAAAAAAGAAGTAAAACACTGATAAGATTATGGGAAAATGTCCTCCAAAACTTGCGCCTTATTCTTCGAAGTCTGCTTACGCATCACATTCACAGTCTAGAATTAATAGAGATGGGAGTAATTAAGAGAGCTGTTCTCTCTGGCCATGCCACCACCTTGACCTACGAACGATACACCGAAATCGACCATGCATAAATAAAATAGCAAGCAAGCTAGTCTGAATTAATTAGATGGATTAAGGTGGAGGAGTGAAAGAAAGAAAGAAAGAAATATTTGATTCACCAGAAGTAATCCCAGCGTGGATGGATCTTTGAGATGCGGTTCAGGCCATAGCCGCCGTAGGGCGGGGCGCGGCGGGCGTTGCGGAATGCGCAGCAGCCGCAGGCGTAGATGGCGATGAGGAGGAGGAGCAGGACGACGTTGAGGATGGTGATGTCGTGCCAGTCTCGGCGCACCTGCTCCAGCACTGCCGCCTTGCACGACTCGCACCCGTAGCACAGGATGCCCGCCGCGTTGCTCCACCGGTAGCAGTCCTCGTCCTGCGCCTGCGCCTGCGCCTGCGCCGCCGTGCCGTAGGTGCATGACGTTGGGGGCTTGCAGCACCCAGACTGCATGCGGCGATTATATATATATCATGCATGGCAACTCAACTGCAAACTAACTAATGCAAAATCTTAACGGATCAACTGTAAATTAAAGCAAATTAAAGCAAATTAAGAAAGACCGACCTGTATGGGCGTGAGATTGTGCTGGAGGTAGTCGATGGGAGTCCAGTTTGCAATCTTGGGGCAGGCTCTGGAGCCAACAACGCACGCAAGCGCCGGTCGCCAGTATCGCTCCACCTCCACGTGCTCCCGCAGCCACGCCGAGTAATCCGTGATGCGGAACTCCCTGTACGGCCTGCCGGGCACCTGCGTGCCGCCGCCTCCCGCCGTGACGGCCAACCCGAACACCGTCATCCCAAGCAGGGCGACCACCAGGAGCAGCATCGCCACAAGGTACAGCCACAGTGCCCATGTCACATGGTAGAATGCGCCGATGAAACCGGCCAGGGAGACGACGAGGACGATGAAGCCGATCGCGAGGAGCGGCACCTGCAGTGCCGATTCGCACGTCGCTGCGGAGCCGTGCGCCAGCCAGAGACCTGCGCCGATGATAGGGACCGAGGCAACAAGCGTCAGCAGGTTGAGGTACCCTATCACTCGGTTGCTCAAACGGTCGTACGGCTGGCACATCTTCTCCTCCTCCTTCTCTTCTCCTTCTCCTTCTCCTTCTTCTTCTTCTTGCTATGCTATGCTATTCTGTTCTATTCTACACTATACTATACTGCACCAAACGGCTCACTCATCAACTTAATTATTAGTGACCAAAACTACGCTCTGCTAGTTTTTGATACCAGCCTTGGTGCAAGCATGCATGCATGCTTTTCCTTTTTCTCTTTAGACTGCACGTACGCCTTTAATTTCCTTTTGCTTTTCCTTTTCCTTTGGACTGGTTAGGGTTTGTGCGCGCGAATCCGTCTGTTTATATGATCTGGAAATCCCGGGCAGGCAGCTCTTCTTTTCCTTTTTTCAAACTATACCACCCTACCTACCTAATATAAGTTAATGAATTAATTTCAAAATGTTTTCTGCCCTTTCCCCCCCTTAATCTCTCTTTGCAAGAAATATGGTAGACGTAATTTTCTTGCAAACACTTATACTGTTTAGTACACTATATATAGCTTGCTTGCTTCTGTTCTGGGAACATATCGATTTTAGGAACATCCATCCATCCATCCATCTTTTTCTGAAAGATTGGCAGGCGCTCTGCCTTTCATCCGACAAGGAAGAGCCACCGTGAATATTCTGAAAACAACCTCCACCCTACTTACGGTTATGGGGTTGGTTTCATTTTGAAGATTAAGAAAAATGGCAGTGCATTAAAAATATGAAGGATATAACTTGCAAAAACTTTTTTCATATACCGATCGAGCTAGAACAACACAGCAAAAAGGGAGGGAGGGAGGGTCATGAAGAAAATGGAAAAAACAGGGGAGGCTCGTGCTGATGCATGCTTAATCATTAAGGTAATGGAGGGCGGGATCTGGGTTAAGAATAATGGGGGCAAGGGCATGTGGAACTAATTGTTTTAGTGGCTCCACATCTGTCCGTCTTGGTATGCCTCGCTGAGTAAAGGAGATCCGGTCCAGCTTTTGCTTTTCTTCTTCTTTTCAGTAGGATCGAACAAAGTTAAACAAGTGCCTTGCAGGCAATCAAGCCAAACCTCCGCTACTTTTCTTTTGTATTTTTTTTTGTGAGAGTATTATGATTTTTTTTTTCAACTATAGTTGAAAATATTACTCTCGTATAGGGGCGGAGCTCAGTGGGAGGACCCAAGGAACCAAGCCACATCACCGGGACTAGGAACCAAGCCATCCCCAACATGCCCAAGGAACCAAGCCACATCACCACCAAAGCCATCACCATGCCCAGGCAACAACGCCAAGCCACCACCGTGCCATTACCGAAAACCGCCGAAACTCACCGAAACCCTCATGCACCACCAAAGCTCACCCCACCAGCATCAAGCCACCGCCGAAGTCCCCCCCCCCAAATGTCACCAACCGACCACAAGACAACATTGGGGACAAATCGGCACAATAAAAAATAAATAAATAAAAGTAATGCAGATAAAAGAGATAAGAGAACATAGATAAAGCATGAGAAAAGAGCGGTACAGCTGAGAGGAGCAGTTATGCTGTAAGAGGAAATACCAGGATGGTAAAGGGAGCCCTTGCACAACAAAGAGAGGGAAGGGGGACCTTTTACATATAGACAATATATAAGGACCAACAAAACTCTCACTCGGATAAGGGGTTATCTTTAAATGCCAACCATTTTCCCGTCTTCAACGGGCATAAAATGCTACCATGTTACGTTATTGTACTCTCCACATCGAATAAGTAATATAATGTGTGAGTTAGGAGGAACTCAAACCGGTAGCACAAGTCCAGAAGTGGGGGGTCCAATGCGCATATATTAGCGCAGATGGAGTGTTGGGTGAAGGGATAACCGGCCCAACCAACACTATTAGAACTCGGTGGAGGACTGGGTGAGCGTCCCAAGACACCGACGGAAAATAGATGGGTGGAGACTTAATCACGTAACTTGGAAAACATTACGTACTCTGAACTTGACACTGCGTCAAAGGAAATACGGGAGACCTAGCTTAAAGAAAGCTCATAGTAGCAATGGGTAAAGTGGTACATGCTTGTGCAGTGCTATATAGAACCATGGGTTCATGCCTGTCTCCAGGATTGGAGGATACGGTGACCGCTAGGGGTCTATCTTCTCACCGAGTAATAAGTAGTCTTTTTATAAATTAGAACTTGCCACTTAAATCTTGGTAAATTATTTTTCAGACAAAGAGATGAGCTAGAAAAATATGATAATCAAACAGAGAAGAGTCATACAGTGCATCGTTGCTAATACATGCTTGCTGAGTACACTAGTACTCATTCTTGCTATTACTTTCTTTGTTAGATCCTAGTCCAATCAGGGATTATCCCGGGTGGGATGAAGGATACACAAGTGTCGAGGAGGCCGCAGGAGGCAAGGGCGTTTACTACGAGGACCAGGGTGAGGTGGACACCCTATTCGGCGAGTGGGACGAGTAAGCGACCGATGGAGGAGAGCATGAGGGTTTTGTCCCGTTTGCAGTTGTCATTAAATTCTTGTAATATAGACCATAGCCTTGCGTGGCTACCTGTTGTAATAAAGTGTGATTTCTACCTTATTGTTCTGCTGCGCAAACTTTGATAAGGCTTATTATTCATTGGAGCGGTGTCCTACCGGGTAGACAAATAATAATCTGTATACCTAAGTGTGATTACTCTCGGGGTAATAACACGGAACGCCACAGTGCTCATTTTTTGGGTCCTTCTTGCATTTGCGCTCACCCATTTGCACTCTGATCAATTGATTCTATGGGTCATTAGCGCTGTAAACAATTTAAGAAGGTGCGCATTTGCGCTAGCCTTATTTATTTATCCTGTTGTAGCTTAAAGCTATTTGATCACCATTTCTCTACCCTTAAATCTTTGGTCCACTGTATGTGTTATGAGTGGTTTCTTACATGATTGACTGAGCTATTTTTGCATGTAAATTGTATTGCGTCATTGGTTTCGTCTGCGCCAATTTTGATGGGAGATATTTCCAGAATCTCTGAAAATGGTGCTCTGAATGTTTGTTGTAAAAAATCTGGCATTACTTTTTTTTGTTTATGGTTGCTTAGGATCTAAACTGCCAGCTTCAGTTTTTTGAGGATGTCTAAAGATATTTGATCACCATTTCTCTACCCTTAAACCTTTGGTCTTCGGTACGTATTCTGAGTTAGTTCTTACATGATTGACTCAGCTATTTTTGCATGTAAATTGTATTGCGTCTTTGGTTTCATCCGCGTAAATTTTGATTGAGGCATTTCCAGAGTCTCTAAAAAGGGTGCTCTGAATGCTGTTATAAACAATCTGACGCGACTTCTTTGGTTATGGTTGCATAGAATCTAAACTGTCAACTTCAGTTTTTTTAGCATGTGGAAAAATGTATTTTTTTCGTTGCTTAATCTGGGTTTCTTCTCTGTTTTGGCTGCGTTTTTTTAGTGAATTTTTGGGTTCCTGATCTTTTTCGGTTTCTTATTGTGTGTAGAGGACCAAGGGACTGCAGATCTCCAGTGGTGACAAAAGGTTTTACTCATCAGAACTAAGTATGCATCCTATAGTTCCTTCACGATCCTATTGGGTTCAAACATGGCCGGATCATGAGGCGGGATTAGAATCAATTCAGGAGATAGCATCACTGCAATCGATTGCACTAGCCTTTATGCATTTGCACTGTGATCAATTGATTCGGCTTTTGCCTCTACAGCCTTCATCAGCCTGCAGCCAGAGGAAAGTGGTACTGTACGCACCGCCCTCCCCACAGATCAGTGAGGTTAAACCCTTCATCCTTAATTATAGCTCTACAATTTTATTCACATTCATACAAATTCGTTGACTGAACATCTGTCTGTCATTTGTATTTTCCAACACACGTGGCACTTGTGCAAAGCGCGAAACGTCCTGCTCCAGATTCAGCGACATTCTCATGAGAGTGCAAGGTGCTTACCTCACCGACTGTTTTTGCGTTAGCTAAATTCCCACTGTTTATGATTCATCAATGACGATCATGCTATTTTTCTATTTACAGTGAACTGGAACAACCCAAAAAAAACGCTCGGTTGCTAGAAAGCTTGACATGGACGCAGCGCAAAAAAAAAAAAAAAAAAAACTAGATCAACAGGTGACCCATTGACAATGTTTACACACTGCTAGCATAGTTCTGTGTAAATGTTATGAAGCCTAGAGCTAATCCATCTACATCTTGTCCAAAAATAGAACCAAAAATCCAAATCAAGTTACGTGAAAACTGAGTCATGTGCACAGATCCAAATTCAAAATAGATAATCATCTTTGTCATATTAGAATCAGGATCATACCCAAATTTAAAGTGTGGCTATCAATATGGTCTGAATGCTCTCTATATCTGACAACAAATCTGGTTTTACCCTTAGTTATATATTCCCATCATTCCGAAAAATTGCAACTTTACATTGTTAGCAGGCTATACTCACCATCAGATCTCCTTTATGCACATCCACATTCTCCACCACTTTAATTTTTTTGTACACCAGGATAAACTAGAGAAGTATCCATGTTGGTTTCTCGCTTTCCATCGACCAGAAGTACACGAGAACCGTCCAAATTAAAAGTAAGATTTTTTTTTTTGCGAGGCAGCCATGCACATCAATTGAAACTTGAATATACATTTGTACGATCAAAACTACTCAGAATCACTATCAATTGATAATCGTAGTCGAGGCCTAACAGATCGAGGGTGGCGTGGATGGGAAAAATATATTTCCAACCCTTGGATTTGAATTTGAATTTTCATTGTTATGGCTGTCATCATTCAAGCTGAGAAGTGAAGCTGCTGCAACAACAAATGAAAAGAAAAAAATTGTCAATATTACAAAGGAACTAAACAATAGCACATTACATAGTATAATATGCAGGAAAGTGCGTGTTAAGACAACACACGATAATAAGCATTAGTTGATGACAAACTGGAAGTACTACTCTGTCACATGAGCAACTCAGACTAGGAAATATTGAAATTAAATACACAAAACGGGCAATTTCATCATTCTACTTACCCAGTACAGATTTTCCCACTCCTTCAGCCTAAGTTAAAAAAGGTAACACCATTTGAACACCATAAGTTCTAGGAATAGTAGTATAGTACCATTTAAAAAAATAAGTTATGCATTACTGAGCTTTGCTAAAGTTGCAATCAAGGTTGTCACAACGCTCTAGCAAGTCGCGGCGAGCCTGGGGCGCCAGGACGCCTAGGCGCCTAGGCGACCGCCATGGCGAGGGTTAGACGGTGGAAAGAAGCAAAGCAGAGCAGCACAAATACCATGTAGCAGCACAAATCAGAGCAGGAGGGAGGGGAGGAGCAGCAGCAGCGCAGGAGGGAGGAGGGGAGGAGGAGGCGGTGGCAACGCAGGAGGGAGGAGAGGGAGGAGCAGCAGCAGCGCAGGAGGGGAGGAGCAGCGGCGGCAACGCAGGAGGGAGGAGGGGAGGAGCAGCGGCGGCAGCTCAGGAGGGAGGAGGGGAGGAGCAGCACCGGCAGCGCAGGAGGGAGGAGAGGGAGGAGCAGCAGCAGCGCAGGAGGGAGGAGGCGAGGAGGAGCAGCACCAGCAGCGCAGGAGGGAGGAGAGGGAGGAGCAGCAGCAGCGCAGGAGGGGAGGAGCAGCGGCGGCAGGCGGCAGCGCAGGAGGGAGGAGAGGGAGGAGCAGCAGCAGAGCAGGAGGGGAGGAGAGGGAGGAGCAGCGGCGGCGCAGGAGGAGGAGGAGAGGAGCAGCGGCGGCGACGCGGGAGGGAGGAGAGGGAGGAGCAGCGGCGGCGCAGGAGGGAGGAGCAGCGGCGGCGGACTGACCTAGGCGAAGGAGCTCAGCGTCCCGCTCCGGCCGACTAGATGCCAAGGCGTCAACTAGGCGCCTTGGTTGCAATAACTATAAAAGGAAGCATATTCGGAAATAAACTACTCCATCCCAATCAGAAGGTAGGAACACTTTTAATTGTGACCACAATGCAAAGATCATTTGCCGTCCTTAGGCATCGGAGGATAAGCAGAAGCAGTGGATTTCTTCTTAACTATAGAGGAGAAGGGCGATTCTGACCTTCATTTCTCTGGCCTTAAGTAACATTGGAATAATGGCCCCAAAATGAGTAATCAAGAGCGGGCGTGCCTTTTACATCCTTGCAATTTGCTTGTGACTAAATTTTCCCAAATGATGGACAAAAGGCTGATTTTGTGAAACCATATACAAAACATATACCCTTGAAGATGGAAAGGAAACACATGCTCAAATTCTGTGACAGCAGGCATTCAAGAGGTCTAACATAAATACTTATACAACTCTTGTTTTGTCTATGGAATCTACAAGTTTACTGCCCTTTCTTTCCCATTAGCCATTAATTAAAATACTACCAGCCAAATTCTTTTTCTTTCTTTTACCCAAATCATGTGTGTAACATTTATTTCATCACTATACGATAAGAAAGTATTCCATCGATTTCCAATGCATAATATACATACAGCTTGCTATGTGACTTATACTAAATTGGATTCAACTAATAGGAGGTTGAAATGTTCTTTTTTTGTTAGATATGTCTCTTGTATAGGGTATTCTTTGTATATTTACCTCCAATAGGAGGTTGAAATGTTCTTTTTTTTTGTTAGATATGTCTCTTGTATAGGGTATTCTTTGTATCTTTACCTACATCTGTAACATGTATATTTTGGCCTTTGGCCCACTAGAATAGATAAGGGGTTCATTTCAACATGGTGTCAGAGCCCATGGCTCTCTCTCATCTCATCAACCCTAGCCACTGTTCGCCGTCGTCCTCCCTCTCTCTTCCTCTGCTCTCGGTGCCTCCTAAGCCTTGAGCCGCCTCCCCCTCCGCCTCCTCATGCTGCTCCGGATCGGGGCCCCTCCATCGAGCGCCGTCGCCTCCTTTGCTCTGGATCAGGCCGCACCGAGCTCGCCTCCCCGAGCGCCGCTGCCGAGCTCCTCTGCTTTGCCACCCTGTCCGGATCCTCCCTGGGCCGTCAAATCCTCTGCTCCGATAGGATCCTCCCCGGGGCACTGCTCCGTCGCCCCATCTGGATCCTCCCCGAGGGCTGCCGCTCCTCTGCTCCACCGTCCCGTCTGGATGTTTGCTGGACCTGTCCCTACTGTGCGGCTCTGCGCTCACTAGGAGACTTACCATCTCTACAACTTCCTGACGCGTCTCCGGCCTGAGTTCAAGACCGTGTGTGCTCAGCTCCTGACTCGCCACCCGCGCTCGACCTTGATGGAGGCCCTCACGGGTGTTCGTGATGAGGAAACTCGTCTTTGTGGCGCGGCTCGGATCAGTCGCCGTGTTCGCTTGTGGCTGTTCATTCAAGATCGACCATGGTCCTTCACCCCGCGGCACCGTTGTTGCCGTCTCTACTCTCGGTCTCCGCCGCACCTCATCGCCAGTGTGGACGCCACAGTACCAAGGCCCGGTACAAGAGGGACCAAGGTCACAGGGGTGGACATCCACCGAATGGCTCTGGAGGTTCTTTCCACTCAGGAGCTGGCGACTCTCACCAGGGCTCCTCCGGAGACGCCACGAAGCAACTCTTCTCCCTGCTCCAGCGCCTCGGTGTCGACTCGCCATCAAACTCCTCAGGCTCTACTCATCTGACTCTTGCTTCTCAGCAATCTTCCTCGCCCCGTCACCTCCCTCGTCAAGTATCTTGTCTCCATAGATCTTGAACTCTGGTGCTTCTTTTCACATGACACCAGATTATACTCACCTCACTTCTGTGAGTCCCACAACTCTTCATTCCACTGTTAAGACCGTAGATGGGAC